>JASDQU010254785.1:0-16092 GCA_032191745.1 Picea mariana | reverse complement strand
GTGTGTGTGTGTGTGTGTGTGTGTGTGTGTGTATAATCTTTTGTATTATGTGTTACATGAGACTACAATCTTGAGGGTTTATTAGCACCAACTGAGAAGAGGAATCCAACCCTCAAGTACAAGACCTAGCTTGTAGATAGAATATAATCTATCAACATGTATGTGAACCCTCTATATTTCAGCATGCATATGTACATGACCTATATATACTACATAACACATTTGTATGTGACCTTCTACAGTGTCAAACTGCATACACCTTCAGAAAGCTAAGGTTTCTGAAACTTCACAATTTCTTCCCTTAAGACCCTTACTGCCTCTGTCACATCCACATGTGACCTGTCACTATAACTAACCTATCACTTCCCAACCTATACCATCACCAACCACAAACAAATCTATACCATCTAACAACCTATGCATGTTCCTTATGCATACACCATCACAAACAACATAGATATCCTTCAACCATATCAAAACATAACAACTCAAATAACTAACTAACATCTAACATATCCATACATCATAACAACCATAAAAAGAATGCCTCAAGCATTTACCATACCATGAGTAAATATAAGCATCAAGACAACATATAACCATACCAAAACTTATGTAACAGATCTAAACATGTAGACTGTTGTCCTAGAAACTTGCTTCATACTTTAGGAACCTAGTACTAGCATATGCTCACACTTTTATTGGCCTTTTCAAATATACATGCCCTAGCCTTCTTTATCCCATGTATGTATGCACTCTGGCCCACTATAGTCTGTGTACAACTTAATAAAAACTAGGGTTTTCTGAACCTCTAAAAGTTTCGCCTTCAAACTTCCTTGCTACCTTGTGAAACTTCTAATGCATCCATGAGTACCTGCAATGAACCTTTCACCAAAAATGGATCTTCAATTTACTGAAAATATTCCTCCACATGAGAGACTCTTTCTCTCTTATTTATACTCCTCCAAATAGATTCCTCTAGGGGTTATCTCCTAACCAAATTCCGTCTTTTGGGGCTAACCCACTTCTAACCACATTGTCCACTTACAACCACTTTATCCACAAATAGTGAAGTCTCCACTTCTAGTTGGAACTAATTTGTTTTTAATTTTTTTCTTTTTGCAACCACTTAATCCATGACTAACCATTTTGACTGGTCAACTTCTTCTAGGAGCTTCTAGAATAATTTGACTTCTTTGACCTTCTAGGGGCTACTAGATAACTCATTAAGGTTCTCCAACTTCACATGGCCATAACTCTCTAGCCATGAAGAGTTATGTGACATTCCACATATCACTGGAAATGGCATGATGTGAACTATCCATAGAGAATAGTCTCACTTGCAAATTAACTGATATTCATTACATTATTCCTCAATAAAACTCTACATTGGTAGGGATACCAAACCACTTAACCATTTGGACTTCACAAAGCATATTCCCATGAGGGATTTCACCATAAGGGGACCACTTTGGAGTTCATCCATTTGGTACTTTCTATCAACCATGAAAAGACATCAATGATACAGTGATACTACAATGATCAACCTTTACACCAATGAAAACACATCACTATGACACCTCATGAAATCAAACCTCTAACATCAATTACATCCATGACCACATGATCCAACAATCAATACATCAATGATATTACTATGAAAATAATTGAAATCAACCCTTTGACATCAATGCCAACATAGTACATCAATCTCCCCCTTTGGCATTGATGGAAACACTAACATTGATGTCAACACCAGTCATTGATGGAAACACTTGGATATGGAAATGCTCATGCTCCCTCTGTGATCATCGCTCCTCATCAATGTTCATCTCGCCACATCAATGTGACTATCTCTGCCCCTTTGGAATCAATGGAAAAGGGTATATATCTTTTGGGCTTCTCCCCCTATCTGAACTTTCCCCAAGGGTGCTCCCTTTGGCTGCACAGTCTTGTGGGATACTATCATTGTATATGATGAATCTCTCCCCCTTTGACAAGGGAAATCAGTTTGATGCAATGTTGGTAGCATGGTTTCCAATCATCTCTATTATCTCTCCACCATACATCTGTAACCAATAATGGGATGAATAATAACCCCCCCTGTGGGTATGTCTCCCCCTATATTCTATGCAATAAGAACAATATGATATCACTGCAATTTGCAAATTTTGTTTCTCAACTGGAACATGGATCAACTTCTCAAAAATGATCTTCTCTTCCTATGATGATCCTTGGACATGTCCATGCATCAATCATCTAAATTCATGCCATACCATACATTAAGTGTATGTCAATCATACATACTATCTCATGCATCAATCATGAAACAAAATATATGTCAACAATGAATCATGAACAAACCATCAAACATGTACATCATGTGCCATGCCATTTGTCAACCATGCATATCAATACAATACCATATACCATAATGAAGTGCATCAACCATATGGCAATAATATGTGCCAAATCTATACAAATCCTATATCAAGATCATCAACAGGTGCCTCTATCAATGACCAATAACATCATCAACCATACAACATGCCAACCATGTTCCTCAAACAAGTTTCATATCACACATGATATGCCTCTATCATAAACCAAGTTCCATATTTCAAGAAAATGTATCTCAACCATCAAGCATCAATCATGTACCATATACCATCAACAAATGCATCAACCATGCACCAAACATGTATCACCATCGGTACCAAGCATGTGCATCAACCATGCAAGAAACCTCATCAATATGTACCACAATCAAGATATCCATACATCATCCATAAACCATGTGCCAATGATACTACTAGCAAGTGCCTCAAATAATGTATCAAGTCTGTACCAATAACATGCATCAAGCTATGACTCATCAATCATGTACAACATCACCACCTCATCAACTCATCAACTATATGTCCCAATATTTATCTCAACCATATGCCAAATACATGCACCAAGACATCCAACAAATATGCCTCTAACAATACATCACAAGATGTATCAATGGAGCTCACATATGTACCATTCATGTACTACAACAGATCTGCCTCAAAAACGATTCATTACAACAAGTACTAAGAAGCCAATAGTACCTCCAAAACATTTACCAAGAGTGCCCCTCAATAGATCAATGATATATCTCTATCTAGCATCACATCATCATGATATATATCATAAACAAAGTGTCATAAAATCACTGATAAAATACATAACATAACCAACGTTGTTCCTCAATAGAAAATGACTCAATCCACACTCTGGGGTTAGTACCATGCATCCAAGATAGGAATCAAGAATATGATCCAACACTCAACCATGTATTATCACCATACATTAATCAAACATACATAAAAGCATGAAACCTGAAGCATACCATCTCATACCCTGCAAAAACAAAGTTACATCATTAAACCATGTTGCAACTCACATGTACACCCCTCTTTATGAGTTTTTTCCTATAGTAATGTGAATTCACCGCATACATATCGCGTATGTATGTGAATTTTCTTAATGAAGACCACATATATACGCGACTATTCCCACAGAATCCCGCGTATGCCTCAGAAACTATAAATCTTAAGCTTGCCTCATGGATACCATTCTGTTTTGGTTGTTCAGTCTTCTTCATCCACTTCTGAGAGTGTCCCAGCTTCTCAGAACTTGAGCTCTGAGCTTCCATATTTTCAAAATTTTCTTCCTTCCTAGTTTCATGTGCTCTTCTTTCCATATTATGTGAAGTACCCATCATTAACTATCTCCTTGAATTCCAACAATCCTGAGCTTTGTGGCCAAATACACTGTAGTTGTAACATCTCATGATATGACAATGTGCAACAATGTGTCCCACTTGATTACATCTCTAACATCTTAGGATGTTATGGTATATTCAAACATTTTTCCTTGCATAATGTCTGCAATCCAAAACATTTTGACCATATTCATTACATGAGAAGTAGTGACCATGAATTGTTTTTTGTACCTTTTCCTTGGTGTCCACCTTGAAGGTGTCTCTCTTTTGAATTTTCTTTGGGGTGTAATGATGGCTTCTTGGTGTCTTCCTTGCTCTATTCTTCTAAAATTTTTCTTTCCTTGTGTAGGTGATTTACTTGCATATTTGTTTCCACCTTTTGAGAATTAAGGACTTACCTCATGCTACATAGAAGTGATAGATTCAAAGTGTGTTGTTTCCTTGTTGCATCCAAGACCAGATTTATCCTTAGGTGATCTTTGATAATTCAAGATTTCATCCAAGATTGTTGAGTTGTTCATGAACCTTTTTTAATTCTCTTCTTTCCTTATGGCTTGTTCAATTTGGGTCTTCAGATTGACAATGAATTCAAGGATTTTTCTAAGCTCATCATCTATCTTCTTATTTTCTTTGGCTTGAATAATTATCTCAGTATTTAGTCTCTTGATCTCTTCTTCTTGTTTGATGAGTATTTTCCCTAATGCCATGGTATGCCTCTGGTAATTTTCTAGGGATTCCTTAATGTATTCATCAAAATAAATATCAAAAGTATATTGATAATCTTCTGCTTCTAACACATCTAAAACTTTATCTTTGAGCTTCAACAAATCTTCCTCTTCATCTATAAGATACCTGTTAGATGATTCTACACAACCCTCTTCTACTTATGTGTCCATGGATCTCCTTAAATATTGTAAGGCTTATGATGAAGGCCTTATCTGATACTAATTGTTGGACATGCCGACCACATTGAGAAGGGGGGTAAATCAGTGTAGGGATCTTTTTACAATTCTTTCAAAAGTTTAATTAGCAATCACTTCAATCATCATTATTCATTACTTCCATTCACAACTAGTTGTTTGCATGTAAACATATCTCAATAACATACACCAATAATAAAAAATAACCATAANATATATATGTATGTATATATGTATGTATGTATGTAATATTTTGTATTATGTGTTACATGAGACTACAATCTTGGGGTTTTATCAAAACCAACTGAAAAGAGCACCAACTCAAAGAGAGAACCAACTCTCAATGCAAGACCCAACCTACATATATCAACACCAACTGAGAGGAGGAATCCAACCCTCAAGTACAAGACCCAACTTGTAGACATAATACAATATGTCAATAGGTACATGATTTGTCTATACTGCATCACACGTATGTACATGGCTTGTCTATATTGTAGCATTCTTATGTACGTGACCTCATCCACTGTCAGCCTATGTACACTTTCAGAAAGATATGGTTTCTAAAACTTCACAAATTCTTCCCTTCATACCCTTGCTTCCTTTTTCACATCCACCTGTGATCTGTCACTGTAACCATCCTGTCACTGCCCAACCTGTACCATCACCAACCACAAACAATTCTATACCATATGAAAACCTATCCATGTTCCTCATGCATACACCATCACACAACATAGATATCCCTCAACCATATCAGAACATAACCACTCAACCAACCATCCAATATCTACCATATCCATACATCATAACAACCATACAAAGAATGCCTCAAGCATTCACTATACCATGAGTAAATCTAAGCATCGATACAACATATAAGAATACCAAAACTTTTGTAATAGATCTGAACCTGTAGACTGTAGTCTTGGAAACTTGCTTCAGACTTCAGGAACCTGGTACTAGCATCTAATTAGAATTTTCTTGGCCGTTTCAAATATATGCGCCATGGCCTTCTTCATCCCGCATATGTACACACCCTCGCTCACTGTAGCCCGAATACAATGTCAGAAAACTAGGGTTTTCTAAACCTATGAAACTTTCACCTTCAAACTTTCTTGCTACCTCATATTGTGGAACTTCTGATGCGTCCATCAGTACTTGCAATGAACCTTTCACCAAAAATAGATCTTCAATATACTCAAAATATTCCTCCACATGAGAGACCCTTGCTCTCTTATTTGTACTCCAATTATCTTCTTCTAGGGGTTATCTCCTAAAAAACTTCCTTCTTTTGGGGCTAACCAACTTCTAACCACTTTGTCCACTTACAACCACTTTTACTTATAACCACTTTGTCCACTTACAACCACTTTTACTTATAACCACTTTATCCACTTACAACCACTTTATCCACAGATAGTAAACTCTCCACTTCTAGTTGCAACTAATTTATTTTTAATTGTTTTCTTATTGCAACCACTTAACCCATGAACAACCATTTTGACTAGTCAACTTCTTCTAGGATATTCTAGAATAATTTGACTTCTTTGACCTTCTAGAGGCTACTAGATAACTCATGAGGGTTCTCCATCTTTACATGGTCATAACTCTCTAACCGTGAGGAGTTATGTGATGTTCCAGATATCACCCGAAATGAAATGATGAGCACTATCCATCTAGAATAGTCTCACTTGAAAATTCATTGATGTTCATTACATTATTCCTCAATCAAACTCAACATTGTTGGGGATACAAAACCACTTAACCATTTGGAATTTTCAAAGAATATTTCCATGAGGGATTTCACCATAAGGGGACCACTTTGGAGTTCATCCATTTGGTAGTTCCTATCAACCATGAAAAGACATCAATGATACAATGATACTACAATGATCAACCTTTACATCAATGACAACACATCACTATGACACCTCATGACATCAACCCTCTGACATCAATTACATCCATGACCACTTGATCCAACAATCAATGCAATAATGATATTACTATGAAAATAATTGACATCAACCCTTTGACATCAATCCTTTGACATCAATGAGAACATAGTACATAAAAAAAATCACCTTTTAGGGGATGTATGTGATTCTCTCCACTATAGGTCCTATATATAAGATTATGTATGCAAATTTGGTCAAGAAAAGTCATGTATGTATGTAACTGTACTCAATAAAACCCATGTACACCCAAAACAAAACCATCAAACTTGAGGGACGAGGGTTGAAAGACTCATAAAATATCAGAGAAATCAAGAGAATGTTAAACCAAGATTCAAAATGAAAAAAGAGATTCAAAGAGAAATTCAACCAAGAAGCACTCCTAACGACCCAAAAAGAGATATTCCCTAGTGGAGTCACCCATTTTGTTACAATTTTTTTCTCCCTATGGTATTTGGGTCACAACCACAACATATAAAAACCCAAGGAAACTTGTTTCAAACTCTAATTAAACAATCAATCAGGAATAACTACCTATGATAACTAACTTTCAGGAAAAGGGAAGAATAGTGCACCTGGAATCCTACGTTCAGAGTATATCCCACTTGATGTTTTTCGCTAAGGAATTCCTTCTCAACAACCTTATGAAATTTTTGCAGACAAAGAAAGATGCAACTGCAAGAGAATAGTTATCCACTAACTAACTAATCGTAAATAGTTTAGAGTCAATGTTAGATTGAAAATAACATACATATAATATCACCAGAATCATAAATTAACACAAATAATCGGACGAGAATGAGATTTATTTCATTAATGATAGAAAAAGGGTTTAGTTACAACCTGTAACTGTTGTGGCACCATCCTGGATCTAGGATCCAAGTTCCTCCACCCAAGGCTGAAAATGTATAGGAGTGACTCCAACATTTTGCACTCAATAAGGTCCAAGGAAGACAAAGGTGCTCTTCCTGACAAGATAAGGTGAATGCAAATTCTAGAAACAAGGGTTTCCAAGCAGAGGGAACAATATCAAACACTAGGGAAACATGGCACTTGCAAGATAATATTCAAAAGGATAGAATAATGGTGCATTTCTTAGCCATCTTGGTTGTATTTTTCCTCCACCCAGAGGCTCTCTTTTATACTCAATTTTGATATTTGGAGTTGTTATGTACATGATTTAGGAAGTTAGGGAACAAAAAAACACGTAAAATACTCCCGAAATGTCAAGATTACATTTTTTTGAGCCAAAATTAACATGTACGGGGGTTACTAATAGGGAACTCATGTACTTACACGAGTTTCTTTAAGGAAAGTCGCATACACTTTGATAAATGGGGTTTTAAAATAACTTTTTGAGAAGGAAAAGGGGGATTTAAGTGCTGCAAGCAAGAAAAGGGATGTAAGATAGGCCAATGAGTCATTATATGGATGTGTAGTGGAGAATGATGTTGTAACGATGGTTATTCTCTCATCTTCCTCATTGGTGCTAATTCATGTGCTCTTGGTTTGAGCATGAAAATAAATGGCTGTAGGATGAAAGCCATTGTGAGATGGATGTGAATAAATTTTTATCATTTCAGGAGGGAATGGATGCCTATGTGCATGAGATTGATGGTAGTTCTTAAAGAACTATCCATAGCTAAGAATCCTTGGAGTTTCCAGCATGGTTATTTCTTGACCAGTGGAACTGGAGCCTTGGAGAGAAATGGAACAACCTGATGAATTGCATGGCATATAAAGGGGTTCATTTCTTTGGGTTGTGCAGGATGAAGGGGAAAGAAATCTGAAAATTAAGATTGATATGTGGTTGGGGAAACCTGAGAGCTAGTTAACCAACTGTTGTGTGTTTTATACTTGGCCTAGGACCCATCCTTGTAGACTCATAGATTTGGCTTAGGGGCGACCTATTGTTGAGAATTGGAACAACAATGTCTATGGTTGGGAGGAACGTCCTTAGTTTATATCCAATTGGTGGATAATTCAATTAATAATAAATGCTCTAATTTTATTTTTTTCTGTATAATGTATATTCCATTGTGTATTTATTTATCTATGAGATGTATTTATGTGTGCATGCTTGTTGTTTATTTGTTGTGCATGGCATGATGTTTCTGTAATGGATGGTTTAGCATGTTCTTTATTATTGCATGTGTTCAATCCATGTTTCTTTATTTTAAAGAATGGAACAAAAATTCATAATTGGTCTAATAGGGAGAATATGGAAACACTCGGGAAATGGGTATGTTTCATATCAACATTTGAAATGATATCTTTGGTAATTGATGTATCAAGTATGTTACAAGTTAGTTTCATATAATTTTTGGAGATCATTTTGAGGTAGCGTGGCCCAACCTGGTGGTTGGGTACATTACAAATTGGTATCAAAGATTTTGGTTCAAACATCGGACTGGCATGGGCCCGAACGAGTGAAAATTGGTTAGATTTGATGTCACATAGTTGATTTGTACGAATTTGGGGAAATCGAGTGAAACAAATTTGAGAGAAAATCCCCAACTGTGTGAGAATATATGAGTTTGAATGAAATAAGACTATTTAAGAAGTTTAATGGAGTCGATATGAATCTTTGTAGAGTTAGATTCGACCTACAAGATTGAAAATTCATATTTTTAATGGCTATTTTAATGATGGGAAGAGTTTGATCAATTGGCGACCAAGATCATGTTCAATCTTGAGATCAACAACCAGATTCATCCTTGAAAATTTTAAAAAAATGATAAATTTTTTAAGTTTGAAAAATTTATGATGTCAATGATCCAGATTCATTTCGGAGGTTTGGAAAAGGAGGAAGATGGATGGTTCCTATCCATTTTTGGCCATTTGTAAAGTCATATAAAATCAATTTTCGATATCATCTTGGCTGGGAGATCAGTGATCCAAATTCCCCTGGGTTTTGGAAGAAATTGTCTAAGTGTTGAAGTTCACCATCTAATATCATCGATGGCCGATGGATCGGGGATTGATGAGTTTGGAGAAGTGTTCGAGTTTGGACAAATGAAACTAGAGATCATTTATGGCTGATGGATTAGGGATCAATGAGTTTGGAAAAGTGTTGAAGTTCGTCCAAAGGACATCTAAGATCATTGATGGATGACATATCAGGGATTGACAAATTTAGTGTGAAGTTCAGTTTCTTCTAAGATAAACTATTGATGGACGATGGATAAAATAGGGTGATCACATGTCATGCCACATCAACGTCCATGTGTCATGCCACATCAACTTCCATGTGTCATTCCACGTCAACATCCACATGCCATTCTACGTCAACCCAATTGATGCCTCAAGATGACATGTCATGCCATGTTGACATCCACGTGTCATGCCATGTCAACATAATTTCCACTTCAGCGAAGAGATGGTTGGTCGTCGATGGTCAGGTTTCAGTGATAATTGTGAGAAATATTGGTTTTCCAATGGATATGGCTGATGAATGATTATTGGGCATCGACGAGATTCATGGGAAACTTGTGGTTCATGAAGAAAAATGACTGAATATTGATGGTCGATGATTGGGAATCGGGGAGATTAGTGGGAAATTTGGTTTACAAAGGAATTAGTTGATCACCGATCACCGAAAAAGAGAATATCAATGGTCTATATTGCTTCCGATTTGAGATTGACGATGTAGATTGCACTTAGGCAAAATTGATCCACAGTTTCAAAAAAACAATCTGGAGCCATTTTCATATTTGGCCGTAACCGGAGCATATTAAGTTAGATCAAAATGAAACTTATGGTTTTATCTACAAATAGGAGATCTACAAAAGTTCCAGATAAGGCCCTTGTACAATTTTGCTTGGATTTGTCAGAAAATGGAAAATCATGATTTTTAAAGATCTGGGTCCAGATTGTTGGCAAAGGTCCAAATTAAGATAAAAATCTTGGAGAGAGTCCATAAAGTAGACATGGAAATAACCCATGAAGGCACTGAATACATCCTAAGGGGATTGGAATGCGGATACTGAAATAGGCCAAAATCCACCATTCCAAACCACATTTTTTAGGACTTTTGAGATTTCAAGAGGAAAAGTGACCCAAGATCACAAAACTAAAAATTTTTGTTTATGTGACATTTTATATACTCATCAATAAAAACAACTCTGGTTTAATGAAATGTTTCCATAAGTGCAAAAATTGTGAGATATCTAGTTTTGCTAAAATTTCTAAGTCTGGAAAAATGGGTGAAAAAGGACAAAGTTGCAGATTCCATATTGCTGTAGTTTTTTACTAGAGCATCGGATTGAAAATATGAGATTATTTATGGACTCTTTGTTATTATTATTATTATCTATTTCTCTTAAAAACGTTTCTCTATTTTTTGACATATTTTTTTGTAGTTGACATAAGTTATCATTTCAATAAAATTACACCAATGGAGAAAGTGCACAAAAGGGGTGAACATGGCTTTTTCAGGAAGCCATAAATTTCAACTCATAGATCAAAATGAGGCATGAGTATATTCGTTGGAAATCTGACTCAGGGGAGAATAACATAGAATTATTATAATTTGGAGAATTGTGATATAATTCTTCAAGAGTTGAGCAGAAAATGGACATGTAACATTAATTGACATATTTTTATAATATGCATAATTCTAACAAAAATAGTTTCTTTCACATTTTGCATAATTAGAGGTGTTGAAATAGACCTTGAATTTTTAATCTTAATGATAAAAATTATTGTATCTTTGAGGCTTCACATCATATAAATTTTCGAAAGTAAAAAATTTCATATCTAACGAAGTCACGACGCCTTTATGGTTCATTATTCGAACAAAGAATAATTAAAAACCCTAAGAATATAAGTTTTCCAATATCATTCGAAAGAATATTTTACAACGGACATTGATTCAAAGTTAAGGTATATCAATCTACGTCGGGACATCGGGATTCGGAGTTTTGAATGAACAAATGTTCAGCTCAAATTAAATAGCGAAACCCCGATTCCCGATATCCCGATATATTAATCCTTAATTAAAAACATCATTTACTTAAAACCGTTTTAAAATGGGTTTAAACTCTAAGATAATCTCATCGCAAAATCGAGATTCGCGATTTTGTGAGAACAAAGAAACTCGTCATCATATTCTCCGATTTCCCGATATCCGATCGTAATTAATTCTTAAGTGAGGTTTGACGGTAATCTAATTGTTGTTAAGCATGATTAAGAGTGACTAATTATATCAGGAAATCGCGATTCGAGATTTTGTGAACGACATATTTCATATCATCGGATTTTCTGATTCCTCGATCCCCGATTTCCTGATTTCCGAGCTCTTGATTAATGAAATCTCGAAAAGGTAATCTGGATTAATTAAGATAATAAAATGATTGACTTAAATAATAGATCGCAACTTCGGCGATCGGGGTTTTGTGATGACTCATTTTCTTGGCATCGAAAGTCCCGAAAGTCCGATAAAAGTGTTTTCAATTTTAAGCCAACGTTAACGTTAATTAACCACTTTTCAAAGTAAAGATTAAGGTTTTAAACTTTCAATAAATGAATCATTAATGCGATAATTTTTCGATTTGGTAAGCTTCTATCATATTTAAAATATCGCAAGAACTCAGGTACAAACATTTAATGCAGATTATCGGGAATATCTTTTGCATTTATTTCATAACATACGAACAAATATCGACGATTTCACGATATATTCAAAATGATTTTTGAAACGTTTACATTATTGTGAAGCTAAATTGTTCTCTGTTACAGGTATTTGAGTGAACACAGAGTTTTCATCCTCCTTTAGGCTATTCCATAATTGGCAGTTTTTCTTGCTGTAAAATATTGCTACTGAGTTACTGAACACAGAGCTGGGAACATACAATCATGGCACCTAAAAAGGCTTCAAAGAAAGCCGAAGAACAGCCGGAAGGCGACATCATTTCAGACACTACTGTAGCTGGAGTAGTTCACAATCTTAAATCATGGGATGCAATTGCAAAGAAAATGGAAGATGAGCTTTCATTTTCGGATGATGGTGGGGAAAATCATCTCCGAGATATCGTCGAGACTGGTCTCCATAAAGTTGCTGCACGCCCGAGACTGGTTTCATATACAGATATGATTGTCTGGGCACTGGATAAGGTGGACATTCTGACAAGGAGTATCCTAAACAAGCAAGGAGATGTTATCGGCTCATTCAGGCCCAAACATATACAAGTAATGTATAAGCTATCCCCAAATTTTAGGCACACTTTTAATAAAGAATTTGTAGCTACTTTTCAACAAAAAGAATGTGTAGAAGGTGGCCAAGCATATTCTGATATGATAAAAGGATGGGCAAGAGATGAGAACAAATTTAGGGCTGATGCACATGGGATATATGCCACTGCTTCGTTGAATGAATACATGGTGTATTTAGGAATGATGTTATGTAGACTCTTTGGAAGAAAAGATCCTTTTCATTTCAATGCAGACTGGACACCATTTTTTTAAGAGGTTTCAGAAGGGCGTAGTTTTAATTGGCATACAATATTATCAGATAACATTGCCTCAGAAGTTATGAACTACAAAACAGCTAGGGAAAAGGGTCAGCCAATAGCCTTCTATATGTCGGCTTATATAATGGATGCTATTTGTTTTAAGAATCCATTCCCATTGATGAATTGGAGTTGGGATCCTTTATGTGCAGAGCCTGTCCATAGGTATCATTCGGTTATGTGGGAAGACAATGGAAAAGACAATTTTTATGAGATATGTCATTATGTTATAATTCCTCTACACAGAATGTTCTTCAGATGTGAACCTCCTCGGATCTCACATATCATTATAGAAAATCTTAAGACAGTTGCCGATTGGTTCATTGAAGAACATTTCTCATATGTCAGGTTTATGGATGTTCTATCCCACCACATGCACTCCCAAAAATACTTCCAGATAGGTTAATTTGCAGAGAAGTAGCTTATCAGTTAGTAAATGGTGGTATTGTACTTGAATTAAAATCTCAACAGAAAAAATCATGGCCGCATTTTCTTGTTTATCTAGGAAAATTTTCTTTATTAAACTTTGGTCATTCTAAGGCAGAAGCAGAATCATTGAATGAAGTAAAATTAGTAGATATAGAACACAGGAAGCATGATCCATATCAAATTATAAATCGGCATGTTGCACAGTGTGGGTTGAAATCATATGAACATGAAGATTCTTATTATGATGATATTTTTAGAGGTGCTAAGTCATATGATGAAGTTCAAAGCAGGGTGCAAACCTTGTCACCTGATGCACAGGTGGGGTTTGCATCTTTCCAAAAAAATAGAAGACAGTGTTTACCAAAATTTTTGCAGGGCGAAGTATCGACATCTGAGCAAGGGTTAGAAACCATTCCTCCTGGTTTCAAAACTATTATTCAATATGATATAAGTGATAAAGGTAAACTGAAATTTTCTGAGAGGCCTCCTGAAAATACAGAAAGTTCACAGAACAAAGAGATACAAACAGAAAAATAAAAAGGAGCAGAAACAAATCCCATACACCTTGATGATATTCCAGAAACAGTTGGGGGAATAGCTTCACAGGAACTTGGGAGTCCCATAACAACCTTAACCCCACTACAAGCTACTTTTGGAAATCCTCACGAGGAATCTCTGTATGTGAGCGAATTAGAACCAATCAGCAGAGATGAAATACCATCATCAGATTATTTTTTCAGCAAAAAATGCAGAGCTGTTTTGAAACATGAATTACATCCTGTGGGAGAAAAAACGATCAAGAAACACAAAATTATTATTGATGGGAAAAATCTACAAGAAAGTGCATTTGCTACAGAGTTAGCAGGGTCTATGGGGGCCATAGCATCGGCCAATATTTACTCTGTAGGAAATTTGATCAATACTATAGAGTAGAAGAATCAAGAAATCACACAGCTTCAAGACAGACTGAAAGAAAATGACAAATTGATTGGATGGGGTATACAAAAGGGTCTTGAGAAAGCCAGGCTCAAAGATATACATGATATTCAAAAGTTAAATGAAAATTTAACTGAAGCAAAGCATATGATTCAAACTACCCAAGAACAAGTGCAGGCACTGGGCAATGAAAATAAATTTCTGCAAGACAAGATCATTTCAATTACTAACCAAGTGATTGGAATAGATCAATTCAAGACTAAAGCAGCTGAGATATATGCTAATATCCAGGAAGAGCAACAAAATATATTTTGCAATCTGGAAACCATCCAGAGTTATTTTCATGAATCTAAAATATCCTTGGACGTGGCCGTGTTAAAAGAAATGGAAGCTAAAGCGGTAAGAAATTCTTTCCAAAAGATACTCACTGCTTTACAGGAGGAGGAAATTGGAAAATCACAAAAGTTGTCTATTGCAGAGCAGATTAAAGGAGATGTGATGATAAAAGTTTGGGAAACAAACTTGGAAGATTATAAAAAGATCACAAAAAATGTCAATGAAAAATGTCAAAAGATTTTTGAAGAATCAACACATATCAGAATAGATGGATTATCCAATTCTGTAACATCCCGCTCTGGCGCACTGACAAAACTTATTCTTTGGGGACACTTGCTCACAAGTGATCTGGATTTTTATGATGATGAACCACTTAACCTTGATGATGATGCGTCATTATTGATGACAGGATGTTTTACTATTGCTATATACAGGTGCTATTGACTCAGTTTCATTGAGTGTGTAGGGTTTCAGACCTTGAGGATGCAGAGGCATCGGTGGAACTCTCTTGGACTTCGGATTGAGTCAGGGAGTGAGCTATTTGGGTCACTTCATTTACGGTGAAATTGTTTTGTTTTGATGATATGATATTGATTTTATGATGTGTGGATGACATGATCTCACATGGTGGTTGATGATGCAGGCTGACGATAGCTTGCCGACCAGACTCACATATGGAGTAAAGGGGCCACACACGAGTTCCAGAGAGATTGAGGGAGAGGTGTGTCAGCAGCCCTGCCACAGCCTATTAGCACTCCCGTCGTGGCTCGGACTATAGGTTAACGATTACCTAGTTCGAGAGGATCCACGATGCCATGAGGGCAGACTGCGACAGTCGCTCATGATTCGAACTGTAGGTTAACGATTACCTAGTTCGAGAGGATCCATGATGCCGTGAGGGCAGACTGCAACAATCGCTCACGATGATTCTAAGGGGCGCGCAATAAGGCAGGGGCCTTATTCCTTAGAGCCCTTAGTCTCCCACAAGTTCACCTGGCGGAGTGTTGACTCCAGGGGTTATAGAGTCTACCAATCCTTCAAGTCAGCGAGTGGCACCCTTGGAGCACGTGGTGCATCCTGAAGGGCACGTCGCGCAACGGAAGCAAACGAGGCGAGTGGCACCCTTGGAGCACGTAGTGCGTCTTGAAGGGAACGTCGCATGGATGATGATGATGAGACAACCTAGATGACCCTAAGACCTTAACGCCTGAAAAAAATTCTTAAAAAGACTCCCCTAATTAAACTGTCGC
>JASDQU010254780.1:0-15901 GCA_032191745.1 Picea mariana | reverse complement strand
GAAGTTTTTGATGTGCAGGACCATGCCTGACGGACAGGTACCACATGGACCGGTACATATGGGGAGATGACTAGTACGGACCTCATTGGGGCTGAAGAGCCCATCAGATGGTTGTTGGGACCCCATCAGGGGCAGAGACATGACAATGCTTGATTGAGCTTTTGCACCTGAGAAGAAGAAGGATGTTCCATCAGGGACACTTTGGTTGAGTCCAGCCTAGGGGGGTTGACCCACTTCCAATGGAACGTTTCCCTTTGATGGCCCAAGACGTCATCTAGGAGCCATTGACGTCACCTTGAGCATGTTACAGTTTGATAGGGCAGCTGGCACGTGTGGCATGATTGGGAGTCCCAAAGAGGGCCAACGTTTTGTCATTTTGTGTTGCATTTGCCCTAAAAAGGGGCTAACGTCTCCCTCAGTAGGGCTTGACGTCTTGCTTATGCTCATTTAGGGTTTTAATTTAACATTTAATGTAAAAACAATATGATTTTGGTTTGTAGCCTTGTCGGCTATTTTTAATGACCTAAAATTAATTAAAGGTCATGATACAGTATATATTCAGGAGATTTATCCTCATTTTGACGCAACTCACTCTCCTAGTGAGATCTGATTTTTGTGCCCTTGTTGGGGTATTTCATCTTTTAAGTGAGGTGTACTTGTTGAAGGATGGCTTTTCTTGGCATTTTTGGCATTTCTCTTGAAGGAAGGTTTAAAACTAGGGTTTGCAATGTTATTTCATGGTGATATGTAAGTGTTTTTTCTGCAAAACTTCTTAATTGAATGGTTGTAGTTTTATATTCTTGCATTTATTTATAAACTTTGTTGATTTAAAACCCTAGGTGACAAGCACACAAGTAGGTCCTTGTTTCATGTCCCCTAAAAGAGAAATTTTTATCCATTGAAGAAGGAAGGAAGAGCCTAGCCATTGCTACACTCTTTTTAATTCTTCCTTTGTGCTAGCCATGCCTTTTAAGAGTTAAGAAGGAGGAGACGTCCCAGGCCTAGGTTATCTACACCTAGGGCCGTCCTGCTTCTAGGGTTTGGTGATAGGGCCTTGCCATTGCAACACTCTCCCTCACCTCACTCTCTTGTGTTGACTTATCTTTTATGCTAGCCATTTTTCTAAGTTTAGCCTAAGGAAGGAGGAAAGAGAACGAGGCCTTGCTTAAGAAACACCAGAGTGAGCCTCTTTCCCCTAGGGTTTTGATTCCGGGGCCCTGCCATTGCAGCACTTCAGAACCCTTCCCTCTAGTCCTTAGCCTATTCCCTTCAACCTTTGTGCCCTCTCTTAAATTGACTCCATCTACCCTTAGGCACTGATCTCAGGTCCACAACGTTGAAGTTATAGTGCTCAAACAACTCTTAAAACTTTTATAATTTGAAACCCTAGCTAACTACTAACCCTAATAAAGATGACGTCATACTTGGTTATTCCATCTTGACGCAACACTTTCTGTTGATAAGCAATTAGATGATGGTTAAGAGCATTTATTGAGTAAGGGATTGATTAGATACATTGTTGGCTATATCATCTCAATATTTATTGGTGAATTGATATTACTCCACTGCTATATTGATAAACGTTGATCTCATTGATATCTATTGTTATAATTGCTAATCTATTGACATCAGATAGTTATATGAAGTACTAACCCATTGAATTATAGCCTGCATATATTGTTTTGCTATTGTCTTGTTCCGGGCAGGTGTTCTCATTTGGGGCTACACTTATTTATTGGTTGTTTAGCCGGACTATCTGATCTTGGTGGTAGCCTGTGAGGAGGGACTTTTACTTTGATCTTTTTGCCTCTTCAAAAACCCAGGTTACCGGGGATGTCTCCCCTGGGCTAACCTCCCTGAATAGAAAGAACCTCCACATTGTGGTGACATTGGGTGGGGTAGGTTCCTGTTATGCCAGTTTAGCCTCTATCCTTATAGCCATTTGATCTAGCTACAAACTGTGCGATAACAGTCCTTAATGATTGATGTGTTCCCTCCATGTTTTGCTATACACCAGATTGTCGTCAAAGAAGACTAAGACATATTTTCTTAGGTGTGGATGAAATAGTTCATTCATAGCAGCTTGGAAGGTAGCAGGGGCATTAGTTATCCCAAAGGGAATCACCTTGAATTCGTAGTGTCCTTCGTGAGTCTGGAAAGTGGTCTTGGGTACATCTTCTAATCTTACCCTAATCTGGTAATATCCCGATCTCAAATCAAGTTTTGAAAAAAATCTGGTTCCATTAAGTTCATCCAACATTTCGTCGATGAAAGGAATGGGGAATTTATTCTTGATTGTTATCTTGTTAAGCCCACAATTTCTATGCATAATCTGAAGGAACCATCTTTCTTTCGTACTAATACAACTAGGGCTGCATATGGGCTTTTACTTTTTGTGATAACACCACATTTTAACAAGTCTTGGACTAATCTTTCTATTTATGTTTTATGATGATGGGGGTATCTGTATGGTCTAACCTTGACTGGACTTGATCCTAGTTTAACTTCAATTATATGTTCAATTCTTCTTTGTGGTGGTAATTCCATGGGGAGGTCTTGAAATACCTTCTTGCGTTTTCGAATTAGATCTTGGATTTCTAAGTTTTTAGAGTCTTGTTCTGGTTCTTGTATTTCCATTTGGCGGCATTGGATAAAATAGGCAGTTGCTCCTTTCCGGATCAACTTTTCCATCTGTTGGGATGATACAACTTGTGTTTGGGGAGGTTGAAAACCATATAATTTATACGTTTTCCCTTGCCATTTGAATTTGATGAAATGCTCTTGATGATTGACTGAGTATGTGCCTAAAGTTTGCAACCATTGGACTCCTAAAACCATGTCTACTCCTCCCAGCGGTACGGTGTAAAATTTGGATTTCAAATTGAAATCTTGAATTTGGAGTTTCACCTTATAGCATTTTCCTACATTTTTTTATTTTCTTACCATCTGTAACCATCACCTTCATGTTTGGGACCGGATATACAAATAATTTGAGGTTCCTTGCAACATTGATGTCGAGAAAGTTGTGGGTACTTCCTGTGTCAATTAATACCGTGACATTATCTTTTTTTATGTGTCCTTTTAATTTGAGCGTTTGTGGTTGCTAATGCCTATGATGGCTGCTAATCATATTCTTGGTGTGTCATTACCCATGAGATTTGACACGTAATTTTGGTTGTTTTCCATTTCTTTAGTTACTGATTCTTTTGAGTCCGATTCATCGTTGTTTTTTGCTTGACAAGTATATAATTTTTTTAAATTGTCTTCTATGCGACACATGTGTCTTGGGTCCCATTTTTCTCCACAACGTTTACATTTGCCTTCTCTTATTCTTTGGTTATCCAAACTTCTTCTATTATCTTCTCGTAAGTTGGGTGGTATATTTGTTAGTTTCTGTGTTTGTGTTCTGGTTTATGTTTCTTCTTGAATAAAACTTGTTAAATATTGATTGGCCTTCTAGCTTTTCTTCTGCTTCTTTTGGCTTGCATCTTGCTATTTCAACAGTTGTGTTCTCATGCAATTTTAACTCGTCTTGGATATGTGGCTTGAGGCCACCTATGTAAGACTAGAGTAATTGATTATTAGATAATCCAAATACTCGGGTGGCAAGGGCTTCCCATTGGTGTGTAAATTCATCTACGCTGCCTTTTTGCTGTAACCTGGTGAGTTTTGAGAAAAAATCTTGCTTTGAAATGCCCTGGAATATTTAAAAAAAAAATCATTTTTGAAGGACTTCCAAGTGTATGAATGGATTCTTCCTTTCCACCATAGGTACCAATTGTATGCAGTGCCTTCGAGGTACATGGATGCATATTTAACCTTTTCTTCATTGGTTGTAATATTATATATATATGGAAATATTCTTCAGTTTTGTTAAACTAAGCCACGCATTGGTTATTGCCTCCATTGTATTTTGATAGTTCAATTTTGGATTTGGGAGGATAAATCATTAAGGGTTGATATTGTGATATAGGTTGGGAATTTGAATTGTAGGGAGGCGGCGGCGGAGGTGGTGGTGATGTGTTAGATGTGCTTGAGTCACTTGGTTGTGATTGGACGGCTTGTTGGTGCCCTTGACCTTTTAGGCTTTTATTAATTTTAAAAGCTCATTATGCTTTTCTTCTTGATGTTGTGTTATTAGAACCACTTTGTTGCAAATCGTATTTTATTTCTCTTTTAAAGTTTCCCAAACCTTGTTGTAGGTTAACCTCGAGTTCTTGAAAAATGTGCTTGAGTCACTTGGCTGTGATTGGGCTGCTTGTTGGTGCCCTTGACCTTTTATTAATTTTAAAATCTCATTATGATTTTCTTCTTGATGTTGTGTTATTAGAACCACTTTGTTGCAAATTGTCTTTTATTTCTCTTTTAAAGTTTCCCAAACTTCTTTGTAGGTTAACCTCGAGTTCTTGAAAAATATCGTCTTTAAGATCTTGTTTTAGAGTTTCCATGCCTTTTCGTAATTCGATTCCGGCTTCCTTTGAAATTTTTTCTTTAATTTTTTCATTACTGACCTTTATTTTGTCTCACAACTCCTCGTTAGTTTTTTGTAATGCTTTTTTGAGTAATTGTCGGGCATTTTTGCATTCTTGGTCTATTTTTTCGATTTGGTTTTTTAATTTTGACATTTTTTTGGTATTTTGGGGCGAATACTTTCCTGCAATTTTGACTCGATTAGGATGCCCTTCAATACTCAATCTCTTAATATAGATTAAAAGTTTTTAATAACTTAATTTGACTTTATATATATATATATATATTATGTCAAAGTGTCTGCTTGAAATCGTACGTACATTTAATAATTGGTGGGAATAGGCTTGACCTGTAGTATAGATGAGCGTAATTTGTCGGAAGTCTGTTGGACGGGGTCAACTGTGTCAGGAAGAGTGGTCGAGGCAGATGGGATGGGGGTCTGTGGAGGTTACGGGAAAGGGAGGACATGGGGACGGGTGAGGGCATGTGGACAGGGGGTTGGTTGGGGTGGTGGGAGTAAGAATGGGACGAAGGGGGTTGGTCGGATAGGTGTGACAGAAGTGTTGGTCAGGGGAATGTGACGAGGGAGTGGGGAAACGAAACAAGGGAGTGTGGTCGGGGCAGGTTGGATGGTGTCTGCGGAGGTTACGGGAAAGGGAGGACGCGGGGTCTGTGGAGGACATGGGGAGGGGTGAGGGCGTGTGGACAGGGGGTTGGTCGGGGTGGTGGGAGTAAGAACGGGAAAGCGAAAAGTGGGAAGAAGGGATGCGGGAACAGCTAGCAGGACGTGGAGGTCGGGGGTGGACAAACGGGACAACGGGGATGGATCCGACAGGGATCTGAGAGGGAACAGGTGACGAGGGAACATGTAATTGTAGTGGATTGGTACAGGTGAGTGGACAAAAATGTACAGACTCGTTCAACAACAGAAGTAGGGATGCACAATGGATTCTGGCAAATAGCGTATTCACCGGATTTTAACCCAATTGCCAAGGAGTTGCTCTGATACCAATGTTACAAAAAACCCAGGAGCTACAGAATTGAAATAATATATGTATTGAATAATGAATAAAAATATGATGATTACAATTGAGAAATGAGGGCTCGCTTATATACCCACGCAAGGGTGCCCATAACCAATAGCCATGTCTTTTCATTATTAATAATTATTTATTAATTATCATTTAATTGTTATATTTATTATATTTATGTGTATTTTTATGTTCATAACATGCATTAACCAGGTACATCAAGGATCCAATCAACTGCCTGTACATCGTGGGATCCACCAAATATGAAATTGAAGTAGAATCACTCAACTTCTTGAGATTTGTCATCATAGGTGTAGTCATGGACTTGCAGTCCATCATATCGAATCTCATCAGTATCCCCTGAATGAGGAAGATCTCATTTGATCTTGTCACACCTTTATTCCCAAGAGTACATCCGACCAGGATCTTCCATCTCGAACTTTGAGGCCAACTCCCTCTGTCACTAGAGTAAGTCCTGATGTCCAGTCTGCCTCACTGGTTTCTCCCTTTAGAAAAAAATGTCTTCTTGATATAGTCGAGGCCAAGTAATGGTGTCATAACCATGGATACTTAACACTATAGGAAGTGAAGGGGCTAGAGGTAAATTAGTTGTTGCATTGAATTTGCCTTTTTTGTGCTTAATTACTAACTAAAATTATTGTGGGTAGCTAATCCACTTGAGTTGCGTTCTTGTCTGCAGCTTAGACTATGAAAAGGTAAACTATATAAGCTTGTGGTTAACAGGGATAATTATTTTTTTGCCTACAATGTTGTGTCTCCATTTCTTAAGTGCTTGCAAACTCATATACAATTTCTTTTCATAAGTCAAACACTTACAAACAATATCATTGAAATTTTATGAATGAAATGTTACTAGGTGACCAAATTGAGTGGCCATAACTCCCATAGCCTAGTATGAAGCCTCGATATCTATTTCAAATGATCGATGAAATCAGATAGAGTGAGCATGGGAGTTTTACAAATCTTGTCCTTAAGTGTTTAAAAGCTTGATGTTATGATTTTGTACATTAGAATATTGTCTTTCACCCTGTCTTTGTTAGAAAATTCATTGGCGAAGCAATGTGTTGAATCTTAACATAAATCTTCAATACAAATTTGCTAAGACAAAGAAATTCCTTGGCTCATGAATGTCTCTTAGAGTAGGCCAATCCTCGATGAGTTAAATTTTTTCTAGGTCGACTCAAATTCCAAAAGAGTCAATAACATAATGTAACACCCCTAGCAGATGGTCCTTCTTTCGCTGAACCTAGTTTTGGTTAGTTATTATTTATTATACACCCTGTGGTGTTTGACAGGAGATGATGTTTTGGACGCATTATCCTCATCATCGATTTTCTCTATTTATGTGGACTTATAAAGAACATTGTTCAAAACATATGTAGTTTCTTAATGATTACTATGAATATCTTTTGATGGTTTGTGATGAGTAAATTATTAAGTAATAACGATGAATATTGATTCTCACATTAATGATGATGTATATGTATTCTTGATGATGCACCTTCTCTTATGATTCATTTCAATCCATGATGAATATGGTGCTTTATGCCTTATATGTGTATCAATATTGTTGGAAAATGATAACTTGTTGTAGGATGAGACATTGATGAAGAGGTTAGAAATCGTATCAAAGGGAAAGGAGCTCATGTTTAAAGAGGGGGGACCACCTAATCATGGCACCTAGGGAGCCTTGGGAAGGGAAAAAAATACTTGAAACCAACTTTCCAAGTTAATTGAGATAAAAAGTTAAAAGGGAGAAAGTTGTAAATTACTTAAAAAAAATTTGTAACCAGTAAATTTATATTATAAAAAAGATTGCAGCTAAGCTTGAAGTGAGATGTATAATCCAAAAAATATCCAGTCATCTAAGTACATCCTAAAAAGAGTGGATATCGAGCAAAACATATAAGCCTATTATATTATAAAAAAGATTGCAGCTAAGCTTGAAGTGAGATGTATAATCCAAAAAAGATCCAGTCATCTAAGTACATCCTAAAAAGAGTGGATATCGAGCAAAACATATAAGCCTGAAGTTTCTTACAAGACATCCTGAACCTTTCATACTGATAAGTAAACAATCTATAGAAAATACTTAACAATTTTACAATTTTAAATAGCATAACTAACAAAAAGTGAAGTGAAAACACCACATAAAATTCATTTTGAGATACTGGTTCTATTTGTTGGAGCTGCATTCATGTTGAATCGTTGAAATGAGACCTTCCCTCCAGGGATTCCATGCTCTTTGGTTGAGGAAGAGGGAGGAGAAACATTTCCAAGCTTATGTTGATTGACAAGATAAGCCATTGATTGTTGTAGCATAGCTAGGTCAGCTTCAAGGATTTAAATTCATTTTTTTTGGGTTAATAGAATCCCCATTAAAACCTATACCAAAGGGTTTGAAATTGAACCTTTCTCCCCTAATTTGCTCTGAAGTTGTTCAATTAATTGCTAGTTCCTTTCAATAGACTTAGCATGTTTCTTCAGAGCCTTTAGAGTTTCTCAAATCTTTGTGTAATCCATAGTTGTAGGGGGTTGAACCAAGAACAGGGAATGGGAGCCACAACAGAGAAATTACTGGAGCTAAGAAAGCGAAAGGAGGTTTATAGGCTCTCAAGAAAGATAGACCTATTGACCATCAATTTGGTCAACATTTTTAAGCTGGAAAAGCATTGTCAGACTCCCTCTTACATCACATTGCTTATGCAAAATGTTCGTGCTTTTAGTTATACATTGTGGGACAAGTAACAAGTTCATATAAGATAAACACAAATTCAATACAAATTTTTCATCAAAGTTGACATGATACACTTGGCAAAGTTTTCATGGCTATTGACCCATAGCTGTGATATGCCCTTTTTTCCCACTCACTCTCTTAATGTTGTCATATTTCATACTCTGGATTGGTGCATTGACACAACATGTCTAGAATCTTTATACAACACTCTTTGATATCATATACCTCACTTATCCACATAACCTTTAATAAAGAAAGTGTGAGTGAATTTTCTAAACTTATCATGTTACAACTTTGAGTTTCTTACCAAACATAGTGCTCTTTGATATCTTATACCTCACTTATCCACATAACCTTTAATAAAGAAAGAGTGAGTGAATTTTCTAAACTTGTCATGTTACAACTTTGAGTTTCTTACCAAACATAGTGCTCCTTTTATTATGACATAGTTCTAAAGATATATCTCGTTTTTTTTTTTTTAAATACTACACCATATTTTCCATGATAAGCTTACTACCACTATATGCCAAATCTTCAAAGTAAAATGTATATTATTATATCTTATCATGTCTGCCATGTTCTTTTACCATTATGACCCAAAACCAAAACTTTATTTACCATCATAATTACTTTATGACCCAAAACCAAAAGTTTATGTTTGACTTTGTCTTGGGATTAACTTACTTCATGTCATGAAGCCATTACGTGATGATTCTTACTACTATATGCCAAACACGTGATGTAAGCCATATTTTATATTTAACACTTCAATGTACAAGCGGGTGGTTGAATAAGGGTATGTAGAGGTTCAGAACTGCCTTCATTAAGGCGACCGTCCGGACGAGAAATCTAGTAATGGTATGGAACCAGAGCTTCACAAGGCCGTTGTCATGAGAAATCGAGTAATGGGTATGGTTTTGAGTTCTTTGCACTGAATTTGGAGTTATATACACATTAATTTGGTAAATGGTGGGTCATCTTTTCACATTTGTGTTTTGTTTCATGCTATATTGTTGGAATCATAAGTAACTCTTGTTAGTATATATAATTAATTAAAACAATCTTTCGAATGATGATCATTTTAGATAGGGCTTAACAACTAATTTGTACATAATTTAATAAGGTCGAAAAACCATTAAAAACTCACAATTATGGGTTTATGTACTTTATAATGTCACAATATTGGTGTACAATCCTAGAAATGAATTCTATCCGATGTAATACATATAATACTTAATTGGTTTTCCAACGAATGGTTGTGCTCTACCTTTCTTTGCTTTCTTGATATACATATTTTCATAGAACAAGAACTTGATCAATTTAACATGATAGTTAATACAAGCATTTTCATGATTTTTGAGCTTGATTTGGATTCCGACAGCTCCATGATGTTCATAAGTCCTAACAAACATATTCTAGCCATTTCCTGAGTATAAATACACTATTTTCCCCAAAGCGAGCTACACAGTTAAAAACTAAGTTTCAGCTAGTAAGTTATTTTTTATGACAACATTCAACTCTTATTGGGGGACATCACCTCCCTATGAGGTGAATGATAGTAAGGCTTCTTCTACATAATCTCCTAATCAATAATATCTCACCACGTGGACCATGTTCAATGAATTTTGTGATTGGCATTCTATTTCTTCCTTCCCTATGTTGGCTGCTTTATTCAACTATTTTGAAACCTTAGACCTCTTTGCTTTCTTGATATACATTATTTTCATAGAACAATAACTTCGACATTTTGACACGATTGTTAATAAATTTACCGTTTTCATGATATTCATACCTCCACATCCAACATTAGGAGTTTATCAGATCTCAGATTCACTCTACGGTTAATTGACACTACCACTTTGACAGGGTTCTTTCTTCGAGTTGCACCCCATCATCAGATCCAATGGCTCAAATCTCATTGGTCGAATCGCCGACAGATTTATGGCTCTTACCACTCTTAAATTTTCATCAATGGGTTTCCTCATCAAAAGTTCCTTCAGTTCATTTCCAATAGATATTTCCAAACTCCACCTTTCTGATAGGCTTATGGCTTAGCGCCCAATAGATCTATTGTCCAGATCTTGTCGGCCACCCTCTCGGTAGATCAATGACTCTCATCGACTCAGAACTTTTCCATCGAGAAGTTTCCCTCGACATAGCTTTTGATTTTTTCCGAAGGATTCTTCTTCTGATATGCTTTCTCCGAACCCTAGATCTTCGATGAATGGTCGAGATCTATTCTCCACACCGGATCTATGATTGAGGTTTCCTCTTGGGTTATAACAAGGATTCAATAGGGTTAAGGGGAATTTCTGGAATACTGGTCCACGACTTTCCTTGGCATTGTTTGTAAGGTTTTAACTCTAATCCCTTAGACTTCGACTCACTTCCTCGATACACAGGTGATACCTCACCGTAGCCTCTGTAGAGAAGATTTTCATATCCTGCAAACTTTCCATTCAAAGCCTTAGGGAAACACATGGTTACATGCCTCCATTGGACCTCCCATACACATTCATTTCAGATAATGAATCAATCTTTTAGAGGAGATTACATTACAACATAAAAACTTAGATTGTTAACATTCAATCAACATATTAAGCTACCATTCAGAACGAAATGAAATTCATATTAATTAATAAACGTTTACTAGATATGCTTGAGGAACACTTATCTATTTCACTTTAAACTTCAACCAATCAATTCACTGAGGGTGAACGCCTTTCCACCCAATTGTAGGCTCTGCTACACTTTTTCCTTTCTACAACAAGCCACCCCCATGCCAGGCCATGATACCACCATGGGACTCTCACTAGTTGGATTCCAAGTCATGGATTTGGTCAATGAGCTTACTCTCCTCCACTTCACTAGAAACAACAAAAATCCCCCCTTCCCACTGAGCTCAAGGCCTCCACGAGATTATCAGGTGATTTCCCAACTAGATTTCCTCTGCACAAGGGAGTCCCTTCTCTGCTACACAATCCCTTATCACCCTCCCCTAATCAGTGTTGGTTTCTTTCTAGTTATCACCAACCCATGACCCTCTCTGATATAGTCTGGATATGGGTATTCTCTATTCCAATGTTGACCATTCATGTCTTGGGAAAGCTTCCTATTTTCCTCATGAAAACTTCTTAGTTTCTCTCTGCTTAGGTCTGTGCGCGTGAGTTCTGTCTGCTCCTTCGTGGTGCCATACCCACTATCCGTGTCTTTGCACCCTCTTCCTCATTCCTTTTCCTGATTTGGAACATTCTCTTTTTCCTCGGGTTCCCCAACTCTATTTTTTCAGAAGCAAACCCTCCTCAAGGTTAGGCTCCCGAATCGAAGGGGAAATTCTAGGTACTTTTGGCTGAAAATTGCAGACGACCCTTCACTCCTCCGAGTACAGGTTCTAAAGGAAGTCATAACTGCTCCAACTACCCGATCTGATGCCATTAACAGGTTTTTTGTGGATAGGGCGGATAAGGTATTTCAGAAAGGTTAGTCATTCAAGTTCATGCAGGTGTAGGTTGGGTTTATGGGCAAGACTCTTATTTTCCTCTCACTAACTTCTACTCATGGTATCATGTCCGATACTGCAAGGTTTCTCTCTTAGTGAGCTGGTTGGTGTTTTTATTAACATAAAACACAATTATAGTCTTCATCAATTACAATGTATGATGTCTTAAGCATAATTACAGACTTGGGGGAAAACGTGGTATTACATTCCCCTCACCCTTAAGGAAACACCGTCCTCTATGTTTTTAACACCATATACATAGATTTATACAGAAAAAAAATGGGTATGCAATCCTCATGACATCCTCTAGTTCCCAAGTGGCCTCATCTGCTGCAAAGTGCTTCCATTGCACCTTGACCTGTGTGAAGGTTTGGTTTCAGAGCAATGTCTCTTTCCTGTCTAGGATGCATTGAGGCTTGGGCTAAAATTCTCCCTTTGGTTCCACCTATATCATAGTCCAATCAATAATGTGATTAGAATCATGAATATATTTCTTTAATAAGGATACATGGAACAAATTATGAGATTTAACAGTAGGTAGTAGAGCAAGTCTATATGCCATTAGTCCCACTCTTTCTAGGATTTCAAACAATCCACAATAGCAGGGTGCCAGTTTGTCCCAAGTTCCCATTGTTAGGGAGCTCCTCTAGGGTTTCACCCTAATATACACATGATCTCCCACCTTGAATTCCTTCTAATTTCTTTTGCTATCTGCATACCTTTTATGTCTTTCCTGGACTACTTTTAGGTTCTGCTTTATCCCAATCACTTCCTATTCCATTTCTCTTAACAGTTCTAGCCCTAGGGTGATCCTATCCACTAGATTTTCCCAACTATTTGGAATTTTGTACTTCCTTCCATACAGAGCCTCAAGTGGGCTTATCTTCAACAACTCATGATAACCATTGTTGTAGGAAAACTATACCAAATGTAGATATTCTTCCCTTTGTTTGGGCTAATGCTGACATGCATCCTTAACATATCTTCCAACACTCTATTTACCCTCCCTGTCTGCCCATCTATTTGAGGATGGTTGGATGTGATGAATGCTAGTTGCATTCCAAAACATGCAAATAAGCCTTTCTAGAAATTCAATGTGCATTTCGCATCTCTATCTAAAATAATGGTCTTGGGAATACCATGCAACTTGAAAATTTCTTTCATAAAAACATTAGCAACATCTATAGCTTTAGAAGTGGACTTGATTGGAATAGAATGAGCTCCCTTGCTCAAATTATCTACCACTACTATGATTGCATCATGTTTCTTAACTGTTCATGGAAATCCTGTGATGAAGTCCATGGAGATAATCTCCCACTTCCATTCTCGGATTTGTAATGGTTGCAATAATCATGTTGGGTTCTTATGTTCAACTTTGACCTGTTGACACTCCAGACACTTTGCATTATACTCTGTAATGTCTTTTTTCATTCCTGGCCAGCAATACAATTGTTTTTGTTAATGTTTATGCCATTATTATAGTTCTTTGCATTTCAATAGATAACAACAACATAAGAACAAGATCATTGAGAAATACACATTCACAAGAGACACAACATTTATCCTGGGAAACCCTCTAGGGGAAGAAAACCCAGCAAAACTTCCTTAATATAGGTAGCCTGTACAATGCCAAGAGATCTCTATGCTAAAACAGAAAGTCCTCTCCAAGATATGCGCCACTCTCTCTCTCCTTTGCCGGTAACAGATTAGAACTTGTCTCTCAAACTGAGAAAGTGAGTTGTCTCCAAATGTGGCGCTAGCCTCCTTTATTTATACAAGTCTGGCACGTGTGAAGTGTCTCTTCATTGGCAGGGCTGACTTCTCCAACTGGGTGGGTAAACCCACCTTTATTATATTTCTGGATCTTCTCATTAACTGTTGGGGCCGACTTCTTATTCTGCCTATTATAATTGTCTGTTGACCAATCCGCAAAAGGGGATTTGGTCCTATTACAATAACTGACATGATCAATCCACAATGGGGATTGATCCTATGAATAACATATCAATAATAATAAGAATACTCTTTGCAGTTACAATATTTCAACACTCCCCCTTAACAAGAAGGGTATTCTTCAGCAACATCATGCGAGAGAAAGAGGACATCATCATCAACAACATCAAATGGGAGGACAACATCATCAATATCATCTTGGCTGGCGTATCTATAAATCATCGAAAGTTTTCTTCATCAGCAACATCATCATTCTCGAAAGAATGCCATCATCATCTGCATCAATATGTATTAGTGTAAAGTGATACCTCATCACAGCACTAGGCTGGCCCATCACAGTACTAAGCTGGCTCTATGTCACAGCTGTTAAGTTGGTAGCTCAGTGTAAGTCACATCTTGCTTTACGTCTAACAATTGGGTCAGAAGCAAGGTATACATCATCTTGCTTTACGTCTAACAACTGGGTCAGAAGCAAGGAACACATCATCTTGCTTTACATCTAACAATTAGGTTAGAAGCAAGGAGTCATCTTGCTTTACGTCTAACAGCGAAGTCAGAAGCAAGGAACACACACATCATCTTGCTTTACGTCTAATAGTGAGGTCAGAAGCAAGAAGTCATCTTGCTTTACGTCTAACAACGAGGTCAAAAGTAAGGAACACACACATCATCTTGCTTTACGTCTAACAACGAGGTCAGAAGCAAAGAGTCATCTTGATTTACGTCTAACAGCGAGGTCAGAAGCAAGGAACACACACATCATCTTGCTTTATGTCTAACAGCGAGGTCAGAAGCAAGGAGTCATCTTGCTTTATGTCTAACAGCGAGGTCAGAAGAAAGGAACACACACATCATCTTGCTTTACGTCTAACAGCAAGGTCAGAAGTAAGGATTCATCTTGCTTTACGTCTAACAACGAGGTCAGAAGCAAGGAACATACACATCATCTTGCTTTACGTCTAACAACGAGGTCAGAAGCAAGGAATCATATTGCTTTACGTCTAACAGCAAGGTCAGAAGCAAGGAACATCTTGCTTTACGTCTGACAATAGGTCAGAAGCAAGGAACACAACACATCTTGCTTTGCGTCTGACAGCTAGGTCAGAAGCAAGGAACATCATCACATCTACTCCCCCTTTCGAGGAAGGTCCTTTCGGACTATGCCAAGCTTATCTCGGAAGTACTCAAACTTTACGCGAGATAGAGGCTTGGTCAACACGTTAGCAACCTGTTCATCCGTGCTAATATACTAGAGCTTCAAGGCTCCTCTCTGTACCATGTCGCGGATGTACTGATAGCAGATCTCTATGTGCTTCGACCTGTCGTGGAATACAGGATTCTCTGTCATCTTTATGCAGCTTTGGTTGTCACATAGAATCACGGTTGCTCTCATCTCCAAATCAAATAGGTCGGTTAGCAACTTTCGAAGCCATATAGCTTCGCAGCTAGCAGAACATGCAACAATGTATTCTGCTTCCGCTGTGCTGAGATCAATACTAGATTGCTTCCTACTCTGCTATGAGATCATAGCTAATCCCAAACTGAAACAACATCCTGAAGTGCTTTTCCTGTCAGAAACACTTCCTGCCCAATCTGTATCAGTATATCCACTCAATGTGAAATCATGATCTCCATCATAGCTGAGACCATAATCTATCGTACCTTTGAGGTACCTCATCACATGTTTTGCAGCCACTAGGTAAACACGTCTGGGTTCTACCAGAAACTGACTCAAGGTGTTCACGGCAAAACAAATGTCTAGTCTGGTGTTCGTCAGGTACATCAACGATCCAATAATCTATCTATACAGTGTGGCATCAATCAATTCTGACGACGTATCGACCAGCAACTTCAACTTCACTTCCATGGGTGTATTCATGGGTTTGCATTCCAACATATCGAATCTCTTTAAGTTTTCTCCCTTGGTTAAGGAAGATCCTCTCAGGACTCTGCCATACCTCAAGACCTAAGAAGTAATGCATTAGGCCGAGGTCTTTCATTTCAAATTCCGAGGAAAGTCTCTTTTTACATTCAGCGATGAGCTTTTCTTCTCCAGTTAAGAATAAGTCATCCACATATAGCAGTAAGATTACTGGCTCATTATCCATAATTTTTGAAGTAGAGATTTGAGTCTGCTTTACTCTTGGTAAAGCCTAAGCTCGTCAAGAAACTGTCTATACGGCCATACCA
>JASDQU010254777.1:0-16112 GCA_032191745.1 Picea mariana | reverse complement strand
AAATGCTCCATCTCCTTCCCCTCCCACTAGCAAAACTTCTGATGTAAATGTCGTTCAATATACCCCAGCTGGTAAAAACAAATCTAAAAAGGGAAGGGATAAGAATAAGGAGGGAAAAAATACTTCTCAAGTAGAGCAACCCAAAATTTCCCCTATTTATGATTGGGATAAGTGAAAACCTCGATACCCTTGTCTTATATGTGGTGATGATCACTAAACGAAGGATTGTCCATGATGTGTCATGGTCACTAAGTTCCTTCAAGGAGCTCCAAAACCACCTGCTACGGTCATTTTGTCCCAACCCTTCCCATCTCAATAGCAGGCTCAGTTGGTCATTCATGAACAACCCTCATCTTCTACTACATCTTATGTATTGATCTGTACTAGAGATTCAAAATAGAGCGACGTTGCACTCACTGCTCGAGCCAAAGATTATTCTCCCTCTAAAGAGAAGGTTGATGATCTACCTCCTTCCTTGGTACAACCCTCTCCCATGACTCCACCTACCAACGATCCTCTTCATTTCAAATGACCGAGCCTCGACACAGTTCTCCTACCCTCCCCAAAGGGCGTCATTCAGAAATCAGATTTCAATCCTCATGCTCGTGCTGCCCAGAACTACAACATTGTTGAAGATCTGGCCCAAGCACCCTCAGTCGCCAATTTTGTTATCGGACTAATAAGTAGGTGCAGACACGAATAGATCTCCCTAGATCCACCTGAATCTAGAACAAAATAGGACAAGACATGACTCTTTCCCTAAGTTTTGACCATCAAATTATCTAATAGGGAGGAACAAGTAACATACCTTTATATCACTTCCTAGGGTCTCTGTTTCTCCCATTTCACTCCGGTGCTCTTGTGAGGTAAAGATCAAGACAACACAAACAAACCAAAGTGAAAATAGCAAAATATATTCAACTGTCAACTTATGTGTATGATCAAGGAATTACACAATAAAGGGAGAATAACTTTATGGGAAAGGGACATACCACTGTATCATATTAATTGAAAGTAGAACTTTACAACCTGATCGCGTTGATGTTGCAAGATTCCTTTTAGTGGCTCTTGGCTCCAACACATACACTTTCTCAATCCTTGTATGAAGAAGATCAAATCCTCTTGATAGACTTGCTAGAGTCCCCAAGCTCTGTTCAAGCTAAGTCCTTCACACAATCTTTCACCAATTTTCCAATGAATCTTGCTTAACCTTTTCCATGAGAATTCCCTCAATATATAGGAGAGAATGAGATAGTTACTTGGATAAGAATGATCCCAAAATATCAGGGAATCCATTACAAGGATAACCATTCGAATGCCAACCCATTCTTCTAGAAGATTCCCTTCTAGAACCATCAAGAATTCATCTTTTTCCATGCTTTAGAGAAGGCTCACCCCCCATCTATATATCATAGTGTGACAAGTTCGCATCCTAGCTTAAGGCAGCCTGCGAGAATGGGTCATTCTCTCACCCTAGCTTAAGGAAGCCTGCGAGAATGGGTCATTCTCACACCCTAGGATACTAGCAACCTGCGAACTCTCTTCAAAATTGAGTTTTCTGGGAAGAGATGAATGTCAGTTTTCTCTAGAGAAAGTTCTTATGAGGAGCCTGAGTACACCATCATCAATACACCATCATGATGACCAAAATCATGGGTAACAGAATACCCCCCAAAGTATGAGGCTAGAACCAGTGACAGCCAAAATACGTTGTAAGTTTCATGTGTGTGTCAGAAACCAGGAGCACACCTAATTGGAAACCTGCAAACAATCAAGTATCTGCAGAATATCATATATATCAATTCTGAGGTAGGCATTCCCATACTCATATCACAAACTGATAACATTGTAGACATAGTTCATGGCCACCAAACATACACTGTGGATCCATGCCGTCAAAATATAGCATAGCCACCAGGAATACACTGTGGATCTATGTGAGAAAATTCAAATTGAGACGACATAGCCACAAGACATACATAGTGGATCTATGTGTCACATATTACACATATTCCATCACAACCTAGACAAAGAGATGATATCCAGGGTCTTCAATCTCGTCCCCCAAAAGTATGAATCTAACCATGCGATTACATGTGTTGAAGTCGAACATGGTATAAACCACTTGATTACCGGTCATTGATGAAACCATTAACAAGTGCGAGGGAAATCACCATTGATGTCAATGACTCCCAAGGTACTCTAGTACAATTCCTTGAATGTAAATGAATGATTTGAATTCAAACGTTCAATGGAATCTTTCGATCAGGGGTCAATGATGTAAACCCACTGTTGAAAGTGAGGAACCTACCATTGAGGCATGCAAGTTCCAAGGTACCAAAGAATTTCTAATTCTTGATTCCGGATAATGAGTTAAAGTTGATGGAACAAAACTCATCACAAGAGGGCCTTGATGTATCACCCATCAATGACACGAAATGAGTAATAGATTTTGAAGGTAAAATAGAGTATGATGTAAGATGAACTGGACACAAGGAAGGCCGACACTGAGAGAATGGACAACTGCAGATGGCCGACTCAATAGAGGTTTCGGATGAACTTCTCTTGAAAATATGAACGACACGACCAATGATTTGGCAACATTGAATCAAAGATGGCACAAGGAATGACCTTGTAGAAAGTCAAATGAGGGACACATGGATTTCCCAAGCCAGCTTCAAATGATTAATATGGGGTGTCATGTTCAAGAGCAACACTTACTGCCAATTAAGATGAAGATGATAACATATCCCTTTCCCAAATTTTTCCCCACCATTTCTGGCGAGTACCTCTTTATTTTTACGCAAGCTTGAGGTGGATAACATATAATTGTTGATATAAGCTTATCCTTCGGATAAGTCCTTCGAAGTATATTTAACGAACCCTAGGAAGCAGTGGTTCGGTCCCATTTAGGGTCTGTCGATGCTTGTTTAACGAGTCTAAAGATAGAAAACTCGAAGGTTTTTCATAATTATAGAGTTTGGAAAAACACTTAAAAGAGAACTCTCTCAGTTTATTTTTCGTAAAATAGTTTGATGAGACCGAAAAAAAGATAAATTATCACTCACCAGATGCTTTCTTCAAATACTTTATCGAGCGTGAAAATATCAAGGTCGCTTGGCTATCTTTTCATGTTTAGAGAGTCTGAAAAGAGCTTAAAGAGGACTCCAGGGGGGTTCCTTTTTCGTATAACCTTGTTGAGCCTGAAAAAGTGATAAAAGAATGCTCAATCGTGTTCTCATGTATTTTTGAGCGTGAGAACGGACAAATACCAAGCTCGAGGTTTTATACAAAAACCATAAAAAACAATCAAAATATGCGATGAAAAAAGAAAAATTATGTCTGCATCCCTGTACATGACCATTGAAGTCGTTACACCTGCAAAAGTTACACTCAAAAGGGCATCAGGGTTTAGGTTTTAATAAATAAACAATTATTAAAAATTAAATAACATGGTAAAATTCAATATAAAGAAATAAAAACTCTTTTTACCATATCATTTTCAGTTTTCACTATTTGAACACAAAAATCCCTCTTTTACCCTCGAAGTTTGGAGTCAGATTGCGGGAGTTACGAGCATCCATTCGACGAGCCATCAACGATAGTGAGGTAGGATCTTTGTTCTCTACTCTTTCATGGTTTTATTTTGCATTTTCATTCGTTAAAAACTCATTTTTGGGTTGGCTTTGTGAGCCCTACTTGCGCTCAGCCATTCTCGCAGGTGGGCTACACGGGACCTGCGAGAATGGGTCATTCTCGTAGGTGAGCCCACAACGGCCTGTGAGGTTCTCACACTATGCCTAAAGGGCACCTGCGAGAACCACAAAGCACAAATTTTCTTTAAATATTTGCTCAATGAAAGAGAACCAATTCATGAATAGAGTTACTAATCCTCTTCTTGTGCTTCTTATGCAGGTGGTTGGCCATCAAAATGGTTCTTGAATGGCGTGAAAGGGAGCATGAAGAAGACAATTCCATTGCCAGAAATCATCCACCCTCTATTTCTACTTTGAGAAACTGTGGTCTTCTGAAGTACTTTCGTATCCCGGGCATGAGGGCCCAAGTCAGGTTATTAGAGTACCTTGTGCATATGTGGGATTCTGATCAATAGGTATTTCATGTATGGGTCCACACATTGTCCTTAGATATTGAGGACATTTACTTCTTGACTAGACTGTCATGGCATGGGTACCACATGAGATTGACTGGTAGCATAGGTGGTGGGATGCCCATGAGTGAGTACTGCTACTTACACTGTGTTCCCAAGACAGAGAGGAAGAAAGGAAAAGTAGCTATTTGGGGGGTACGGTATTTGACCCTTTGTACTATCTTGTTCACCATAGCTTGGATGGCTAGGAGTTCCACTCCTCACATGGTGCTACAGAGTTACTAATCGCCAATTTTGGTGGAATCGACCCGACAGATACGAATTTAATAATCTTTGACTTGGAAGATCACATTCCAAGGTTACCCCCTCAACTCGCATTCCAGATCCAAGTGATTCTCTCTGACAAAAACATTTGTCGAACCGTTATTGATGAGGCTGCCTCGATGTGTGTCATGTCTCTTACTTGTTGGAAAGCCATTGGCTCTCTCCCTTTGAACGAATCCCAGAACACTCTCAAAGCCTTCAATGGCTCTAGTTTTAAGCCCTATGGTGTCCTTCCTTCATTGCCCATCACGTTAGAAGGAAAAATGGTCCAAGTTTAAGTGGAAGTCTTCGACGCTCCCCTTGATTACAATCTTCTGCTTGGATGCAGTTGGATTGATTCCATGCATGCTATTGTGTTGACCCTTTTTTGTGTGGTACATTTCCCACATCAAGGGAAGGTCATCATTGTCGACCAATTAGCCTTCTTTAATTCCGATACTCATAATGGCAATGTACCGTTCATCGCTAAAACCCCCCCGGGTTATGAGAACATCGGTGTAGGCCTTATCAAAGAATCTTCGTTAATGGGTACCTTCCTCATTCCACCGCACGATGTTCCACGCTCGTCCATTGCTTCAATCAACATGATCTCCACCTCGATTCACAAACTTCCTGCGTCTCACGACCCTTGGATAGTACCTGACCATGGAGATTATCTTCGTTACGGTGACAAAATGCCGTTAAGTCCACTCGAATCTGCCTATCAGGCCATTCAATCAACAACACCTTCTACCCCCTCTCTTTGTGAGTTGTCTCCTGATCCTTTTCATGTCACTTTTCCCACTGACGAGATGATCATGTCTAACATCGAGGAAACCCCTTGGGATGATGGACATCATCGTTCCATCCTCTTTCTAGAGTAGCATATCATTGAGAACTACCAATGGATTTCGACCCCGTCGACTATTTTCGTCATCTCCACTGTTCTCGGGCCCATACACAATGTGTTTTTTGAAGGGAACTTAAACAATATCTCACCCACGATTCCCCTCGACATATTCGTCAAACCTGGAATTGTCAAAAATGTCCATATCGGAGCTTCGTGTTCTTCTGACGAAATCATCACCTACACATCCCTTTTCAAAGTGTTTCATGACATCTTCGCTTGTAGCTATGAAGAAATGCCAGGTATCAACCCTGAAATTGTGATTCATGAAATCAGCAACGCCTTCATCCAGTTCACCCATGTAAAGCGGCTGCTATCAAGCTCGAAGTCGAGAAACTTCTTAAACATGACTTTTTTTATCCGATGGCACTCACAGACTAGGTTTCCAATCTTGTCCCGATCGACAAGAAATAAGGGACAATTTGTGTATGCGTTGATTATAGGTATATCAACTAAGCTTGTCCCAAAAATAACTTTCTTACCCCCTTCGTTAACCAGATTGTCGACGATTGTGCCAGAAGTGAAATCTTCTTTCTTATGGATGGTTTCTTCGGGTATAATCAAATCAACATTGTTCCTAAGGATCAACATAAGACTACTTTTATTTGTCCTTGGGGTACTTTTGCCTATCAGAGACTCCTTTCGGTCTCAAGAATGCTAGCGCAACTTTTCAAAGCGCTATGTCTTATGCTTTCCATGATATCAAGCACATAGTTCAACCATATTTGGACAATTTACCCGCTCATTCAATGCACTGAGTTGATCACCCAACCCACCTCCGAGCCATTTTCGTCCACTATTGGTTCTATCGTATCTGTTTGAATCCTCATAAGTGCATTTTCTGTGTGGAATCCGACTGCCTTCTCAATTTTATCATTTCACATCAGGGGATCCAGGTGGATCCTTTAAAGGTTGAGGTGAACCTTAATCTCCGTCCTCCTTCTACACTTCACCAGTTACAAAGTTTGCAGGGGAAAGAAAACTTTCTTCGTCGTTTTATCCTAAATTATGCCGAGATAACTCGTGGATTTACACAGATCTTAAAAAAGGGTTCGGAGTTCGTCTGGGATACAATCACCAACAATGCTTTCGAAGCTTTCAAATTGTCCCTAACATGTGCTCCACTTCTTTTTCCCTCCGATTATAGTCACGATTATTTCCTCTACCTTGCTGCCTCAGATTACACCATTGGCATGGGTCTCGTCCAAGAGGATGATGCTAATGACGAACATGTTATTTACTACTTGATTTGAAGTCTAACGCCTACTGAAATCAAGTATTTACATGTCAAAAAACTGGCCTTGGCTGCCGTCCAAGCTGTCCAACGCTTCCGGCACTATATCCTCTCATGCAAGACTACCGTGATTTCTCATTGCAACCCTATGCAACACATTCTCACCCGTCAATTGTTAGGGGGAAAATACTCCAAATGGATTGTGATACTCCAGGAGTTTGACTTGGAATTCGAACGTGCCAAGTCTAAGAGGTCCTTAGTATTTGTTGAGTTGATATGTGACTTTCCCCATTCTGACACGAAAAATGTCGTAGCTGATTCATTGCCCGATGAATCTCTTTTCCTTATCAGCATTGACGATCTTTCGTATGGTGATATCATTATATATCTCCAAACCCAAACTTTCCAACCTACTTTGTCTAGTATTGAACGACGTCGAATCCGATACCAAGCTCGTCAATACATTATCCTCAGGGATACTCTTTATTGCTGGGGGATTGACTCTATTTTTTGACCTTGCCTCACTTTAGACAAGGCCGAGAGAGCTCTGAATGACTGCCATTCTGGAGCCTATGGTGGTCATATGTCTGGGTATGCTACTGCCCAGAAGATCTTACGAGCAAGGTATTTTTGGCCTTCTTTATTTAACGATTGCATAATCGTCGTTCAAAAATGCCATGCTTGCCAGACCTATAATAACAAGATATGATCTCATCCCACTCCTCTTCACCCTGTGGTCTCCGTTGGTCCCTTTGCAAAATGGGGCATCGATTTCATGACATGTCACCCTCACTCGGTCGGGGGGGCATGGTTACATCATTGTCACCGTCAATTACTTTATGAAATGGGTCGAGATGATGCCGACATTTGACAACACTGGAAAGACCACAGCATTATTCATTTTTAATCACGTCATAGCTCGTTTTAGTGTTCCCCAAGCTATCATCACTGATCAAACTAGAAACTTTAGGAACTTCATGATGTTAGAACTTATTTAAAAGTTGGGTCTTTACCATGATAACTCAATGCTCTATTACCCACAAGCCAGCAGCCAGGTCGAAGCAATTAACAAAGTTCTCATAACTATGCTCCGACGAATGATAGGGATTCACAAAACAAGTTGGCACACAATATTGTTTTCAACATTGTGGGCTTACCGAACATCCATCAAGTCCGCTAATGGGTTTACACCTTTTCGATTAGTCTATGGTGTGGAAGCCATTCTCCTGATTGAATGTGAGATACCCTCTTTCAAATTAGTTGTTGAACTCCTACCTAATACTTCTGCTGAGGAAGAACGTCTATTGTATCTTATGCAATTAGACGAAACTCGATGCGGTGCCACCTTAGTCATAGAAGCTCAGAAAAAACAAGTCAAGGCCCAATACGAAAAACATGTCAAGCCTCGCATTTTCTCCGAAGGAGATCTTGTTCTCCTCTATGAACAAGATCGAGATATGTTAGGAGCTAGGAAATTCGAAGCCATGTGGTGAGGTCCTTATATCGTTCGATGAGTTTTGGAAAAAGGGGCTTATGAGTTAGTGTATTATGATGGTATCCCTTTGAGTAAACCCAGGAATGGGTTGTACTTGAAGAAGTACTATGCATAAAATCATCTATGCATGAGTACTTGTATTTTTATTGTATCATACTTTTTGTGTGTTACTATAGCTTGCTTTCATCGTTATCTAGTCTCTTCCCTTATGTGACGTTGTGTTTGATTTCTATATGTCAGAGTCTTCGCTACCCTATATTGGCTTCATTGATGGCGCTAGCCATAGTACTCAGAACCTTGCTTCCACTGCATGGGCAATTTACACCCCTAAAAACGAACTTGTATCCTTACGAGGTGTGTGTCTCGATCCTGCGACCAACAATATTGCAGAGTATAGCGTCGTTATTGAATTATTGGTTGATGTTATTTCACTCGAAATCCGTCATTTGGTTGTGCGACTCGATTCACAACTTGTAGTACTACAGTTAAGTAATTTCTATACTATTCGAAGTCCTACTTTGTTACGGGTGTATTTGCGAATTCGCCTCTTGGATTAATGTTATTTTGATTATATTGAATATCAACATATTCTTAGATGTCTAAATACATTAACTAATGCATTGGCTAACTATGTATTAGATAGACATTTGGATCATTTATAAATGAATCACATCAATTTTCACACAACACATGTTAAACCGGTAGAAGTCATCTATATATATAACGATCAAAACAGTTTTTTACAAAAAAGTTTTGTCCGAAGACCAAAATGTCAAAATCTGAAGCTCATAGCTTCTAAAAAGTGATGTCATGGATGATGTTCATGGTCACACATGACTTCCTGAGCAACCCTATGGAGCAGTCGACTCATGGACTCTGACACTCCTACTGTATGATGTTGATCGCGTCGTGGAAGCTCTCCAAGAGGCATGTCTGGAATATCTATGGTCAAGCCCTCTAGGTTCTGTTTCACTACTTGATAATCCTCGGCGTATTGTGGTGTTGGTGCTACCTCTCCTCTCCAGTCAATAGGATAATTACCAGGAGGTCGGTAAGGTCCCACATCTATGTCATCAAAAACGAATTTTGTATTTAGTCTTTGAACAAACATATAAAAAACATTTCCATATGATAAAAATTCACCAAAAAAAACATTTAAAAAGGGAAAAAATTGTGTACTTATTACCAATTTCCCCCCACTGAGCATCCTCTGGCAGGACTAAGTTCGGATCTCCTTGGAAATCCAACCCGACATAAGCATAATCGTCAACCATCAACATTTGTGGTTGCAACCAATCGAAGAAGGTATCATCATACTTGATGATTTGTCCAGCTAGGTCCCGGGCCATGATCCGACACCATCTCAGCATTCTTGGATCCCTAGGAGCTGGTAAATTCCACTCAACTTGTAGCCTCAGTAATGTAACCCTCTCGAAAAAGAAGGACACTAACAAAGATCCGTACCCGAATTGCTTCACGTCGCCTCGTCTACATTTGGTCAACTTCTTTTTCATACTACGAAGCACAACATCTGCCCAGTTAAAAACCTGAGGTTTAGTACACTCTATGGCATACTGGAAGTAACTCTATAGAACCATGTGAGGAGTGGAGCTCCCAACCATCCAAGATATGGTGAACAAGACAGTATGGAGGGTCAAATCCTGTACTCCCCAAATAGCTACTTTCCCTTTCTTCCTCTCTGCCTCGGGAACACAGTGTAAGCGACAGTACTCACTCATGGGCAGCCCACCACCTCTGCTACCAGTCAAGCTCACGTGGTACCCATGCTGTGAATGTCCAGTCAAAAATTAAATTTCCTCAATATCTAAGGACAGTGTGTGGACCCCTACATGCAATACCTGCTGATCGAGATCCCACATATGCACAAGGTACTCTAATAACCTGACTTGGGCCCTCATGCCCGGGATACGAAAGTACTTGATAAGACCACAGTTTCTCAAAGCAACAATAGTGGGTGGATGATTTCTGGCAGTGGCATTGTCTTCTTCATGCTCTCTTTCACGCCATTCAAGAACCATTTTGATGGACAACTACCTGCATAAGAAGCACAAGAAGAGGATTAGTAACTCTATTCATGAATTGGTTCTTTCATTGAGAAAATCTTTAAAAAACTTTTGTGCTTTGTGGTTCTTGAAGGTGCCCTTCAGGAATAGTGTGAAAACCTCGCAGGCTGATGTGGGCTCACCTACGAGAATGACCCATTCTCGTAGGTCCCATCTAGCCCACCTGCGAGAATGGATGAGCGCAAGTAGTGCTCACAAAACCAACCCAAAAATGAGTTTTTAACCAATGAAAATGAAAAATAAAACCATGAAAGAGTATAGGAAAAAGAGCCTACCTCATTGTCGCTAACGGCTCGTCGAATGGATGCTCGTAACTCTTGGAATCTGATGGCAAACATTGAGGTTAAAAGAGGGGTTTTGGGGTTCAAATAGTGAAAAGTGAAAATGATATGGTAAAAAGAGTTTTTATTTCTTTATATTGACTTTTACCATGTTATTTAATTTTTAGTAATTGTTTATTAAAACCTAAACCCTAATGCGCTTTTGAGTGTAACTTTTGCAGGCCTAACGACTTCGATGGTCATGTATAGGGATTGATGCAAGAGCATCTCTCCACATTAGCCAGCCAGGCAGCAAGTCGTGTCAAACACACACATTCAAAGCTAAAGAGAGGCGTTGTCCTCGTTTTGATTTAGAAATTGAATGTAATTAAATGTTTAAGCTGTTGAGCTGTGAAGCCGTGCCTTTGTGTAGGCATAGAATAGATAGGCCTTTAATGTTTTTAAGGCTGAGATATAGATCCAGATGCTGGACTAGACAACCCATTCAATGTAATTGAATAGGGTAGGTAGATTGGAGGGAAGAACTCGAAGAGCCCCCTCATGTAAGAAGATCAATTGTATCTCTTTGGGTAGTTAGAGTGACAGAGGAAGAGTTAGATCTACGAGTAGAGAGTAGAAGAGAAGGATCCAAGACCTTGTTACAGGTCGTGCTCAGGAACACCTTTGTAAAGAGGCATTTTTATTAATATAAACAGAAGTAGTTTTTCCTGCATATAATTCTGTATTATGTGGATGCCTTTGTGTGTTCTATTTTATGATATGAATGAATGTTGTAGATGTATGCTATAGGTTTTCATTTGCAGGAGTGTGTCTGATTTCAGGTTAAGGTCTTTGAGGTTTCATGCCATGAGGGTGTGACAGAGTACTATGGTCTCTGAATACCAGTGCACTAAAGCACTTCTGAATTCTGCGGGTTCATACAAGGACGTGCTGCAGCACAAGAACTGGAGTCAACAACTCAGAAGGAAGACCTCAAGGTTGTTGAAAACCTTGGAGGCTAGGTTGTATATGAGAGATACAGTTGCAGACAGGATCACTAAGGATTCTGTGGAGATCTGCCAAGTGGGCATTGAGCATATGCATAGTGGTGCATTGAGAAGAACTCTGTTGTGAGTTCTTAAGGAGGACCAGAATCACTAAGGATTCTGAGGAGCTCTGCCAAGTGGGCATTGAGCAGGTGCAAGGAGTGCACAGAGGACAAAATTGTTGGACGTTCTATAAAAGGATACTCTGCTAGGAGGGCATTGAGTAAGTGTGCAGGCACAGAGAGAAGAGAACTCTTTGAGTTCTGGATTTGAAAGAAGAATCCACTAAAGGATCTTCATAGGGTTGCTGAACACCTTGCTAACTCAGTAAGAGGTTGCTTGAGGCAGCGGATAGCCAAGAGGGAATCCAAGTATTCTCCATCTGTGGGAGAGGAAAGAAGGATAAAATCCCTTAGGGGTCTGAGCATTTGAGAAGCTCAGGAGAGACAACACTATGTGTGCAAGAAGACTCTACAGAGGTGCAGAAGTCAAATAATCCCTTGGGGATTCGAAAAGAGTAAATCTCAAGAGGAAGAATGTCATGGAGAATGCAGGCGAGGCTTAAAGTCGAGAGCTCGCAGGAGGAAAAACAACAAAGGTCGAGGCCTTTGAGGAACTTGGAATTCTTCCAAGTACATGAAGAAAGTGCGCAAGCTCACGAGGGAGCACAACAGCCATTAGATCGGCTGGAGAAAAGAGATCTGGACCATTGGTTTTCTACATCCAGGGAGTAGCAGGGGGAGCACACCGGAAGAATGGATCTTGACTGTTGGATCTTGATCCAGAGACTCGACAGCCATCGTATTTGTCGAGAGTTGCACGGGGGTTAAACCTTCGTGAACAGTAGAGGAGAAATCCTGAAAAGAGGGTTGGCTCATCAGGGTTTCACATATCAGGATATTGGAGATCTCGAAGGTAGGAGGTCAAAAATTTTCCATGAAGAAATACCGATATTGAATATGAGCTGTTCGTTTGTGGGGACATGTGGTGAAAATCGGGGACCCATCGGCATATCGGCTACCTGGGTTTTGAGTTGATAGAGGATTCTATCATCAGGGTATCGCAAGTCCTGAAATCATGATATTGGATCAGGGCCATCCATCAGTCAGGATACATGGCGGAGATCGAGACTATCGGGGGAAGTTCCGATAGAAAGTCAAATCGATGCATCTGGGTTCAGCGTTTCACGGATCCTGACGATAAGACTTCCAGAGCATCAGAATTCGTGAAATCACAAGAGGTGATCAGGACCATCCATCTTGAGGAGGATGCGTGGAGGAGATCAGAGCATTCGAGAGATTTCCCTAAAGGAAAGCTACTATCGACATTGTGGGCATCGAGATATCGGGAATCCCATGGACAAGAGGTTTATGCATTTCAGCATTGCGATGTCTGAAACCCCGATAAGGAGTATGACTACGATCATATAAGAGGAGATCACATGGACCACGAGTCTATCCCGGAGGGCTAACTTGAGTTAGAGAGCATCGGGATTTTGAAGCCCAAAACCCTGAAAGAAGATAAGGCTGCAATCTTATGGAATTGGTCACATGCACTAGGGCATAGCCAGATGGGGCTAAGGAAAAAGGGGGTGCATCAGAAAATCAGAGATCAGGATTCAAGAGGTTAGGGAACTCTTGACATCGAGGATCACAAAACCCCAAAACCCCAAAACCCAAAATTATCATCGAGGAAAAGTCATAGGCATGTGCAGAGGCCATGACATGGAAAGAGTAGGACCTGTGGATCGGGTTTTTAGCAGAGATTCCGATAGGGAATCGGAAGAGCCACTTTGACTCATGAAATGCTTGATCGATCCTATGAGAAAGAGCGTGAGGTGGTGGTTGTGTCTTACTGCATCAGGGATGCGGACATAATTTTTCTTTTTTTATTGCATATTTTGATTGTTTTTTATGGTTTTTGTATAAAACCTCAAGCTTGGTCTTTGTCCATTCTCACGCTCAAAAATACATGAGAACACGATCGAGCATACTTTTATCACTTTTTCAGGCTCAACAAGGTTATACGAAAAAGGAACCCCCTGGAGTCCTCTTTAAGCTCTTTTCAGACTCTCTAAACATGAAAAGATAGCTGAGCAACCTTGCTATTTTCACGCTCGATAAAGTATTTGAAGAAAGCATCTGGTGAGTGATAATTTATCTATTTTTCGGTCTCATTAGACTATTTTATGAAAAAGGAACTCAGAGAGTTCTCTTTTAAGTGTTTTTCCAAACTCTATAATCATGAAAAACCTTCGATTTTTCTATCTTTGGACTCATTGAACAAGCATCGACAAACCCGTAATGGGACCAAACCACTCCTTCCTAGGGTTCGTTAAACATACTCTGAAGGATAAGCCTATATCAACAAGCATATGTTATCCTCCTCAAGCTTGCGTAAAAATAAAGAGGTACTCACCAGAAATGGTGGGGGAAAATTTGGGAAAGGGATATGTTTTCATCTTCATATTGATTGTCAGTAAGTGTCTCTCTTGAACATGACACCCCCTATTCATTATTTGAAGCTGGTTTGGGAAGTCCATTTGTCTCTCATTCAATTTTCTACAAGGTCATTCCCTGTGTCGTCTTTGAGTCAATGCTGCCAAATCATTGGTCGTGTTGTTCATATGTTCAAGAGAAGTTCATCTGAAACCTCTATTGAGTCAGCCATCTGCAGTTGTCCATTCTCTCTGTGTCGGCCTTCCCTGTGTCCAGTTCAACTTACATCATACTCTGTTTCACCTTCAAAATCTGTTACTCATTTCATGTCATTGATGGGTGATACATCAAGGCCCTCCTATGACGAGTTTGGTTCCATCAACTTCAGTTCATTATCCGGAATCAAGACTTAGAAATTCTTTGGTATCTTGGAACTTGCATGCCTCAATGGCAGGTTCCTCACTTTCGACAGTGGGTTTACATCATTGACCCATGATCAAAATATTCCATTGGATGTTTGACTTCAAATCATTCATTCACATTCAAGGAATTGTACTAGAGTACCTTGGGAGTCATTGACATCAATGGTGATTTCCCTCGCACTTGTTAATAGTTTCATCAATGACCGGTAATCAAGTGCTTTCTACCATGTTCCACTTCAACACATGTAATCACATGGTTAGATTCGTACTTTTGGGGGACGAGATTAAAGACCCTGGATATAATTTCTTGGTCTAGGTTGCAATGGAATATGTATAGTTTGCAACACATAGATCCACTTTGTATGTCTCGTGGCTATGTCGTCTTAATTTGAATTTTCACATAGATCCACAGTGTATTCCTGGTGGCTATGCTATATTTTGATGGCATGGATCCACAGTGTATGATTGGTGGCCATGAACTATGTCTACAATGTTATTAGTCTGTGATATGAGTATGGGAATGCCTGCCTCAGAATTGATATATATGATATTCTGCAGATGCTTGGTTGTTTGCAGGTTTCCGACACACACATGCAGCTTACAAAGTCTTTCGGCTATCATTGGTTCTGGACTCATACTTTGGGGGGGCATTCTATTACCCATGATTTTGGTCATCATGATTATGTATTGATGATGGTGAACTCAGGGTCCTCATAAGAACTTTTTCCTCAGAAAAGTTACATTTATTTCTTCTCAGAAAACTTAATTTTGAAGAGGGTTCGCAGGTTGCTAGTATACCAGGGTGCGAGAATGACCCATTCTCCCAGGATGCCTTAAGATAGGGTGAGAACTTCTCGCACTGTGCCAAATAGCTAGGGTGGGAAATCGTCCTAAAGATTGGGAAAAGATGAATTCTCGATGGTTCTAGAAGGGAATCTTCTAGAAGAATGGGTTGGCATGTGAATGGTTATCCTTGTACTGGATTCCTTGATATTGTGGGATCATTCTTATCCAAGTAACTATCTCATTCTCTTCTATATATTGAGGGAATTCTCATGGAAAAGGTTAAGCAAGATTCATTGGAGAATTGGTGAAAGAATTGTGAGAAGGACTTAGCTTGAACAAGAGCTTGGAGACTCTAGCAAGTTTATCAAGAGGACTTGATCTTCTTCATACAAAGATTGAGCAAGTGTGTGTGTTGGAGCCAAGAGCCACTGAAAGGGAGCTTGAAACATCAAGGTGATCAGGTTGTAATGTTCTACTTTCAATTAATATGATACAGTGGCATGTCCCTTTCCCATAAAGCTATTATCGCTTTATTGTTTAATTCCTTGATCATACACATAAGTTGACAATTGAATATATTTTGCTATCTTCACTTTGGTTGGTTTATGTTGTTTTGGTCTTGACCTCACGAGAGCACCGAAGAGAAACGGGAGAAACAGAGACCCCAGGAAGCGATATAAAGTTACGTTACTTGTTCCTCCCTATTAGCTAATTCGATGGTCAAAACTTAGGGAAAGAGTCATGTCCTATCCTATTTTGTTCTAGATCCAGGTGGATATAGGGAGATCTGTTCGTGTCCGCACCTACCGATTAGTCCGATAACAGTTATGTAGCCTCAGGCTAAACCAACAATATCAACGACACATCACAACCAAAATAACAATACCCATATGTCAAATACCAACAAAAAAATACCAATTGCATCCCTCAACAAGTCTGATATATGCAACAATACTGAACATCCAATACTATCTCAAGAGATAAACTCTAGCTCACAAAACATACCTCAAACAAGATGTGCCATATCTC
>JASDQU010254770.1:2654-13298 GCA_032191745.1 Picea mariana | reverse complement strand
ATTTCAGCAAGGTCTTGTAAGTCTTTGTCAGGTCAGAGTCATCTTGGCAAGCTCTTTGAGAGAAGTACATTCATGGTGGATATTTGTAAGAGATCTTACATTATTAATGCAATAAAGGAATATTGTTTGCTGGGGGTTTTCTCCTTATACAGGGTTTCCCCAGGGTATATGTGTTGTTGATATGCATGTTTACTTATCTACATAATTATTGCTATTCGATTATGATTTGAAACTGTTGAAGTGTATTAAGATGGAATCAAAGTATTAAAGAAAATAAAAGAATTGATCCGCATAAGAAATCAAGCTCATAATTTAACACCACCAATATTCACTTGAGTTATATGGAGTGTTACACATAAGTTTGTTGAGTTGGTTTTTGACTATTTTTTACAGAGTATGAACTATGATTTAAGGAGCATAATTTGTCTCAATTGGTATGTGTTTGTCCTTCGGGTGGTTGAAATGACACATTGAAGAACTCTTCAATTGCTTTGATTTATGCACACAACTTTATTCACAAATCATGTGCATTCTCTATATAGAATGTGAGTTGTATGTGCCTTGATAATTCCATTATGTACGTGTTTCTATACTAGTTCGGACAGTGTTCCATGATGCATAATCTACTGGTGAAATATGTCTTATTCTACTAAGATATATATTGAGTAGAATGCACATTCCAATTTTGATATCTACATATTTTTTTATCTTCAAATACAAATACTATTGACAATATGCAACAATTGTAGTGTTGGGAGTATTGATACATATTATTTTTCCGTATTTTACTATATATCATGGTGTACTTATAGAATGTACATGTAAGTCTTATATAAATGTGCATTGCTTTCTAGCTCTATTTTAAAGATAACTTCATGAAAAATGTGCTACATGATCAATCATTGTACTAAGAAATTGATCACTTTATCTTTTTTAAAGATAAACTCATTCTTTTTTTAAAGATAAACTCATGATATAAGACAATAATTTTTTTATGAAATTGAAATCAATTCATAAATAATTATATTTAATGGACTGTAAATGTATTTACAAAGTACATCAATAAATGTATTTACAAAGTATATTAATAATGGATGATGAAATGCTTGTGCACTAAGGCATATAATGCATCACTAATGGATAGTGGATGAAATATTCTTACTTTTACTTTTAATTATCATTGATTCTTGATCACTTTATCTTTTTTAAAGATAAACTCATGATATAAGACAATAATTTTTTTATGAAATGATTTATAAGACAATAATTTTTTTTATGAAATTGAAATCAATTCATAAATAATTATATTTAATGGACTGGAAATGTATTTACAAAGTACATCAATAAATGTATTTACAAAGTACATTAATAATGGATGATGAAATGCTTGTGCACTAAGGCATATAGTGCATCACTAATGGATAGTGGATGAAATATTCTTTACTTTTACTTTTAATTATCATTGATGGGCTATGAGATTCAAACTTATGTGCGTAATATTCCTAAAAGTATTGTGACAATTCGTGGAAATTTCTAAGGCAATTATTCAATTTAGATGGTTCCATACGTTAAGGTTTTCTTCTGATTTTTTTCTCGTTTTTCCTTTCTCGTGAGCTATCTATAACATTATATTTTATCTCTATTCAAAATTTTGTTGACTTCAAAAAGCATATACACCATGCAATTATTACTTTAAGATATATAGCGAAATATTTCCACAACTTGCTTTTGCAACTACTTTTCTTGTTCCTTTCCACGCATAAGACAAGAAAATGTATATGTACACGAGTGCTTTTTCTCATTCAAGATTGGCCACTGCCCACTATTTCCACAACTTCTCTTTGCAATTTTCCTTTCCTAGCATTAGTCAAGAATGTGTATATGTAAATAAATATTTTTTCTCGTTTAATTTTTGAATGAGTAAACATTGGTGTACATTTACATCACAATCTCTAAGTAGGCCTTAGTTTTCATACTTTCATAACAAAAAGGTCACAACAATAATATCATAAAAGAGAATCATTTGCTGGAAAGGTTTCTACTTATAAGCTTAACTTAAAGCTCTTGGCCTTTCAACTTCTCAATTTTTCAGTTATCTTAGATTCTTCAACTATCTTGAGCTCTTAATTTTTGACAATTTTGTGTTTCTCTTCATGTTTCTTTTTCAACTTTATTATGAAGACAATATTCAATTAAAATATTAAATAATATAACTTTTATTACTCAAGGAGTGACTTATTAATGAACAACGTCTTGACTCCTTGGATACACACGTTGAGTACAAGTCTCATGACTTGAACAATAACTTATCTTTGCTCGTGAATAATAAATTCAAGGAATCTAGAATGTTGTAATTCAACATAAGTGAAGGAAGATGTACATCACAATGTGACATAATCATCAGGGAACATCACAATCCAACATAATCCTTAAGGAACGTCGCAATGCGACATAACCCTTGATGTACATCGCAATGCGACACAACCATTGAGGAATGTAGCAAGTCAATGAAGATGAAAATAGTAATCAACATTTATATTGTAAACCATGGTTAAATATAATCAACATGGTCGACCATAGTCAACCATGGCTAACCATAATCAACATGGTCAACCATATTCAAGCAAAGTCAACCATAATGAACCATGGCCAATGAAAGACAACCATGGTTAGCATAAGTCAACCATAATGAACCATGGCCAATGAAAGACAACCATGGTTAACATAAGTCAACCATGATAAACATCGCAATATGAAATAACCATTGCGGAACGTTATAATTTGGCCCCGGGTGAGCCACTTGCCTTGGTGCAGGTGCTGCCCTGCTTTGAAAACCCGATAAAGATGAAGCTTATGTTGGTGAGTACCCTTGACCTCTATGTCCACGATCTTATTAGTGGATGCTTGTTCCATGCATTTAGGGTTGAGCTCTGTTGGTGTCAACTGTTCTTCTATCTCTGAGGCGCCCAATAAGGGTGGAAAGTATGGCTCAAGGAGTTCCACATTAAACATTGGGTGCAAACCAAGGAAGGGGGGAATGATGAGCTCAAAATCATTGTCACCCACAACATTGGTGATGGTGAAGGTCCATACTGGAGTGGACGAAGCTTCCGATGGGGTTCTATAAGGCGTTCTTTCTGGAAGTGCAACACAACTTTATCTCCCACCTAAAACTTGTGTGGCACCCGGTGTTGATAATGGCGTTGCTTTTACTTGGCATTGGACTTCTGCAAAATATCCTGAACCTGTTGGCGGATGTGATGGATTCATTCAATGAACCGGGTGGATTTTTCAGCTTCAGTTTGTGCATGGGATGATTTTTCTTGTGTGGACGCAAGGGGTAGTGAAACATGCATGGGACCCAATGGTTGAAATACCAACCCCACCTGAAAGGGGGCATGGTCGATTGAGCTATGTATGGCTTTGTTGTAGCTATATTGAACATAGGGAAGACTCTCATTTCATGTGCATGGATGCTTGGAATTGTACATGCACAAAATATGCACGATCATTCTTTTGATGACCTTGGTATGGCCATCTGTTTGGGGGTGGAAGGTCATGGCTTTAGTGAGCTTGGTGTCCAGCCGTAAGCAGGGGCTCGACCAGAATGTGTTGAGGGACTAGATGTCCCAATTGGAGATGATGGTTTGTGTTATCCCAAAATGTACCCACACTCGTTCGAAGAAGATCTTGGTAGTGGCCTCTGTTTTGATGCTCTTCTTACAGGCGACCAATATCGCCATCGTGGAAAATCGATCAAAAACCATGGAAACACAGTCACTTCCCTACTTGGTTGAAGGAAGTCTCAACATGTAGTCCATCGAGATAGATTCCTAGGGCCTGTCAGGAGTAGGTAGAGGGGTGAACATACCTTGTTTCTTAATGGCTAGTTTGGAAATGACAATGGTCGTGCAGGACCTGATATACTCATTGACATCCTATTGGAGTTTCGGCCAATAAACATGTTGTTGCAACACTACCACAATCTTTTCTATGCCAAAGTGTCCTACCACCCGACTGTAGTGAGCTTCCTAAATCATCTTTTCTCTCTCGCTTGATGGAACGCAAAGATGACCCAGTCACCCAGATGGCACAACAACCCATCCTGCAGATGAAAATCAGTGACACTTGTGTTTTTTCCCAACATCTGGTAGGTAGTGGTGTAGTCAGGATATCTCTCATAGAGTTGGGGCCATTTGGAGGTATCATGTCTGCAAGAGTATAACATTGTGGTTAGTGTGGAAACTGGAGGCCGCTTGAGGCAGTTAGTGACGTGGATGGTGCTCATTGTCTTATACTTGATGTTGAGATGGAATTGTTGCAATTATGTGGACCACTTCTGATGGTGGTCATTCTGCAATTTTCCTTGTGTCTCTATGAATTATAGAGGCTTATGATCAGTGTGGATGACTGTCTCCTTCCCGATAATGTAATGCCTCCACTGGTGGCAGGCTTGTACAATGGAGTACATTTCTTTGTCATAAGTGGGGTACTTACGGACAATATATGATAGTGTATCACTATGATAGGCCACGTGATGTCCATGATGAGTGAGAACTACGCCCACAGCATAGTCTGAAGCATCTGTCTCAATCTCAAATGGTTGTTGCAGGTCAGGTAATGAGAGCACTGGGGCCGAGCACAAGCGTTGCTTCAAATCATCGAACGCTTACTGTTGCAACTAGCCCCACATGAATTTTTTCTTGCCACCGCCCTTGGTCACTTGGCTAAGGGCCCATGCAATGTGGGAGAATCCTAACACAAACATGCAATAGAATTTAGCAAGGCCTAAGAAGCTTAAGAGATCAATGAGTGTGGTCGGGGCTGGCCAGTCACTGATGACCTATATTTTGGTTGGATCGACATGCACCCCATGCTCATCAACATTGTATCCTAGGTATTGGACCATGTTAATGCCGAAGTAGAATTTTTCCAAATTTACATATAACTTGTGTTGTCGCAGAGTGTGCATAACCTGTTGAATGTGTTGCAAGTGTTCTGCCCAATTCTTGTTGAAGATGAGGATGTCATCCAAATACACTACCACAACAGAATTGGTGAAAGGCCACAAGATATTTTCCATCATCCTCATGAAATTTTTTGGGAATTTGTTAGGACAAAGGACATGAGAAACCATTCAAAAAGGCCTTATTTGGAATTGAAGGCAGTCTACCTTACATCGGTCCTCTCTATTGGGACTTGGTGGTAGCTATACTTCAAATCAATCTTACTGAAGTATTTGGACCCCTTGAGCTGGTCAAGGAGATTTTGAATTTAAGGAATTGGGTACCGATTCCTGACTTTGATTTTATTTAGGGATCGATAATCAATGCAGAGTTGTTAGGTCCTGTCTTTCTTCTGCACAAGCACAATTGGGCTTCCACAAGGTGATGAGCTTGGGTGGATGTGCCCCTTTTCGAGCAACTCTTGGATTTGGCACTTGATTTCCTCATTTTTTGATAGAGAACGAAGATATACTGGCACATTAGGTAGCGATGCACTGAGGGTCAGATCAATTGAGTGCTTGACCTTACATTGCAGAGGTACCCCAATGGGTGAGGAGAAGTTGTCTTTGTATTCTTCCACAACCTTATTCACTTGCTTATGTTGTGTGGAGAGACATGTCATAGAAGAAATGAATGTGGTTGCAACCTTCCACTCACTCTAAGCACAAATCACAAAGAAGAAAAACTTCCTGCTCTGAGAGATGACCTTCCTGCATTGCTTAGCAGAGATCAAGGAAATGGCAGTAGATGGTACTACCTCTGGTATCCTGTATAATTTCCTATCCAAAGTAATAATAACATTATGAGGCCTAGACTCATATACAACATGACGTTTCAATAAATAAGTTTGGCCCAAAAGAACATCACAAACTTCAAGGGGGGCGACATCACACAATACCTCATCTTTGAAGAGCTTGACATTGTAGCCCATGCAACATTGTTGGTTGACATGGAGATCGCTCCCTTGGTAGAACCATCTAATGGTGTATGGTTACAGGTGTGGTGATTTCGGCAGATCCAACTGATTACCGAACTCTGTTGATATGAGGTTATTATGGCTACCGCTATTAATGATGAAGTGCAGTGGAGTACCCTTCACCCACATCTATGAATGAAATAGGCGCTCACTTTCCTCTAGTTCATCAGGTTCATTGAGTTGAACCTTGGTGGTGGTAGCAACGATGGCACTAGGTTTCCATCAATGATCCATCTCTATTTTTTTGGTTCTGACTCAGAGTCAGAGCCCGTATCTGATTCAGAGTCTTTTACCTAGGCCACCAATGACTACTTTGAGTGACATTCAACGATGTTATGCCAGGGGCTCTTATGGAACTCACACCATTTCCTAATGTCTTTCTTTGTCTTCCCATTATCCTTCTTTTTTTTTGGTTTGGATTGGTTGTCCTGAGGCTTCCCATCCTTGCTCTGTCATTTGTTTTGTGGGTTGGGGCCGCCTTTTCCCTACTTCTACTCTGAGGGGTTTGCAGACCCAAACTTTCACATCTTCTTTTTAAGATTCTGTTCGATTTTGATAACATATCAATAGGCCGCACTGAAGGATGAAATTTCCAGAAACTCCATTTCTATCTGGATGTGTCTATTCATATCGTCACGGTACTTGAGAACCATATGTCACTCAGATTCTTTGATACGTAACTTGATGCGCATGGTATGGAAGATATTGGTGAACTATGGCATTGTTTGGTCCCTTTCCTGTCGCAGTGTGGTCCATATTGTATATAAGTCATCATAACTTCCAACATGGTAGTATTATTCCTTAATAACATCCATGAAGGAACCCCAAGTGGGTGACACTACAAATAATGTAGATCCCTTTATTTCCTTTTTCTCACAGAAAGTATTCCACCAATCTTTGACATGGGGGATGACCTTGAGGAGCGAAAATGTAATATTTTCTCTATCGAAAAAGTTGTGAATAGAAAAATACCCTTCTAGAAGGTTTAACCATTTATCTACATCATCTCCATCTATTTGACCTTCAAATATCATAATATCAAAATTGATTTGTACCTTGAAAGGGGTGGCACCTCCATTTGAGGTAGATGCATYGCTTGTCGGTAACTGTTGAAGGATTTGTGCAAAGTTGTCCATCATCTTGTTCCTCTGTCGCTCAAGCAATTCCTCGAGAAACATTTTGAAAGGATATCCTATCCCGTTGTATTTATTCTCTCCCTCCATGGAAGGTTGCTTGGGCGTGCGAGAGCACTTTTCCTCAAAAGAAACAAACTCGAGACCCAACTCTCTATACCTTGACCTCATCGGAGACATGCACTAAAAATGACAAGGAGCAGACTGCTTTGATACCACTGATCCGAATTTATGAATAAAGCAAAATGAAAACATAGATCTATAATATTAACCAAAGATACAGTGAATAATAACAAAGATATAGTAAAACTTGGCTTCTATTAAATAAGAAATATGTTGAAACTATAAAATGCAGACTGAAACAAGCTTGCTAGAATGGTGGCAGCTTATCTCTGAGAAGAGATGTGACAACTACGCTCATTCGCAAGAATATGAGTATAATGAGGCTCCAAAGGCCTTTTTACATCAAACATGAATGCTAAAACCCTAGACATCCAAAAACCTAACCCTAGGAGATGAAGCGCCAAAATTCATGTGGGCCCCGATGGGGTAAGTTGGTACATCAACTTCTCAGGGTCGTAACTTTTGCATACAATCTTCATTTTAGGAATTTGATTCCTCGTCGAAAATTTCTATCTGAGAAGTACAACTTTCACTGAGATTAAGAGCATGATTTTCTACACACCTAACCCCCCATAAGTCCAAAAACATGTTGTTTAGGGCCTCAAAATGGCCCCAGAAGTTTGGGACTCGAAAAAATGTAAAAAAATGCCAAAATGAAAACTGTAACTGCCAAGATGAAAGTTGTATGTGATCCAGTTGGAAGAGGTGGGTGGCCACCGATATCTACCTGGATCAACATAACTTTTAAGGAACTTCACAATGCAATAAAAACCTTCAAAAACATTGCAATTCAACATAAGTCCACCAAGATGAACGTTGAAATTTGAAAAAAACATTAAGGATAATCACAAATGTGACATAAACCTTGATGATTATCACAATGTGACATAACAATTTCAGAACATAGAAATTCCATATCATTGACTAAAATGAATATAAAATGCATCATAACCATTCATGAACAATGTTTCATTGAAACATAACCCTTAAAGAATGTCACAAGGTGAAATACCCCTTGATAAACATCACAATGTGATGTAACCATTGAGGAATGTTGCAATTTGAACATAATTGAATGAATATGTATGTCACAATGTGACATAATCATTGGGGAACATCACAATCCAACATAACCCTTGAGGAACATCACAATGTGAAATAACCCTTGATGTACATCACATTGCGACACAACCATTAAAGAATGTAGTAAGTCAACTTAAGTCTGAAAAGATGAACRTTTCAATGCAACAATACCATAGTAAAGCGTGGTTAAACATACTCAACATGGTCAACCATAGTCAACCATGGCTAACCATAATCAACATTGTGAACCAYAGTTAACTAAMGTAAACCATAGTGAACCATGGCCAACTATGACAACTATGGTTAACATAAGTTAACAACAATAAACACCACAATATGAAATAACCATTGAAGAACATCACAATCTAACCTAACCCTTTGGGAACATTGCATTGTAACATAACCATTCAGGAACATAGTGATTCGACATAAGTAAACCAAGATAAATGTCGCAATGCTACATAACCAGTGAGGAACATTGTGATCCAATATATCCTTTCATGAACATTAAAATGTGACATAACCCTTGAAAAACACTACAATTCAACATATCTCCACCAAGATGAACCTCACAATGTGACATAACCATTAAGGAACATCACAAATGTGACAAAATCCTTGATGAATGTTGCAATGTGACATAGTCATTGAGGAACATAACAATTCCATGTAAGTTGACCAAGATGGATATCACAATGCATCATGACCACTTAGGAACATAGCATTGAAACATAACCCTTAAGGAATGTCACAAGGTCACATGACCCTTAATGAACGCCGCAATGTGGCATAACCATTGAGGAACATAGAAAAACTTTGACATAAGTCAATGAATATGAACGCCGCGATGTGATGTAATCACTAGGGAACATCACAATCTAACATAACCCTTGAGAAACATCATAATAACCCTTGATGGACATTGCAATGCAACACAACCATTGAGGAACGTATAAATTGAACATAAGTCAACCATGATGAACATCACAATGTGACATTACCATAGTAAATCATGGTTAAACATAATAGACATGGTCAACCATAGTTAACCATGGCTAACCATGTCCAACCATGGTCAACCAAAGTAATCATAGTTAACGTAAGTCAACCATGGTCATCCATAGTCAAACATGGTCGACCATCTAAAACCAAAGTCGACTATAGTGAACCATGGCCAACCAATGTCAATCATGGACAACAAAATTTAACCATGTTCAACCATAAACATCCATAGTCAACCAACTACAACCATGGTCAACTAAAGATACATCAAAATCTAACATAACCCTTGAGAAACATCGTAATAACCCTTGATGGACATTGCAATGCAGCACAACCATTGAGGAACGTAGCAATTTAACCTAAGTCAACCATGATGAACATCACAATGTGACATTACCATAGTAAACCATGGTTAAACATAATAGACATGGTCAACCATAGTAAAACATGGTCGACCATAGTCATCCATAGTCAACCATAGTCATCATGATTAACCATGGTCATCTATAGTCAACCATAGTCAAACATGGTCAACCAAATTCAACTATGGTCAGCTCAAGTCAACTAAAGCCAACCATAGTTAAACATGCTCAAACATAATCAAACAATTTCAACGTTTATCAACCAAAGCTAACCATAGTCAACTAAAGTTAACCATAGTCAAACACATTCCACCATAATCAACCATAGTCAAATATATTCAGCTAAAGTCAACCATAGTCTCACATCGTCAGCCAAAGTTAACCATGGTCAACCATGGTTAGAGATAGTCAACCTTGTTCCATTATGGTTAACCATAGTCAAACATGGTCAACCTTAGACAAACATGGTTTACCATGCAAAACCATGGTCAAACATGGCCAATCTATATACAACCATAGTTAATTAATGTCAACCATAATCAAACATGGTCAACACTAGGAAAACATTGTTATACATAGTTAACCATAGTCAACCATTATCAACCATAGTCAAACATGATCAATCATGGTCAACTAAGGTCAACCAAAGTCAACCATGCTTAAATACAACCACCCTTGATCGAACATGTTGAACCATAGTCAAGCATGGTCAAGCATTATGAATGATATTAAACCATGGTCAACCATATTCAATCAAAATCAACCATGGTCAACCATAGTCAAGAATGTACAAACATGGTCGAACACATTCAAACATGGTCAACTATGGTCAACCACATGTCAAGTATTATCAACCATCATCAAACACAATAAAAAATAGTTAAACATAGTCAACCATGGTTAACTATAGTCAATCAAAGTTAACCATGGTCAACCAAATTCAACCATAGTAGACCATG
>JASDQU010254769.1:16154-26337 GCA_032191745.1 Picea mariana | reverse complement strand
ACTTGTCCAAGTACTCATGGAACACCCCGCTCATCAAACTCATAAATACCCCTGGGGCGTTTTTCAGTCCAAACAGTAATACAGTAAACTCGTAATGTCTGAACCTTGTCTTAAAGCTGGTCTTAGTGACATCATCTTCTTTAATCTGTAACTGGTGATACCTTGATCGCAAATCGATCTTGGAGAACATTGTCTTGCCCTTCATTTGATCGAACAGGTAATCAATCCTTGGAAATGGATATTGATTCTTGATCATGGCCTTGTTCAATTGATGATAGTCAATGCAGAGCCTCCATGACCCATTCTTCTTTGGTATGAAAATAAAAGGTGCACCCCACAGTGACACACTATGATGTATCAGTCACAGGTCCAACAACTCCTTCAGTTGCATTTTCCACTCTTGTAACTCTGGGGTCAACATCCGATAAGGCGTTCTTGCTATCGGTTGAGTCCCTGGTTTTTGCATCTATGGTAAACTTTAATTCCCTCTCCGGCAGAATCCCAGGTAAATCCTCAAAAAAAACGTCCGCAAACTCTCTCAGCATTAGAAGGTGTTCTAGACCTTCCACTACTCCCTTCTCATTTAATGCAAGGATCGCATAAATCTTGTAGCCCTTGCACATGCTCCTCTGAAGTTGCAAGGAAGATATGAACCTCAGGGAAACTCCCTAGTTCTGGCCTACACTCACATGTCTCTGTCCCTTGTCATCGACTAAGCTCAACCATTTCGTCTTACAATTGAGTATCGCCTCATGCGGTTTCAACCAATCCATATCAATCATGACATCATAAGATCCTAGGATCGTGACATACAGGTTGGCCCTTGTGACAAACTCTCCCAGGTTAAGGACATAGCCTATAACCTTTCCTCCAACTTTTTGGTTGGCTCCCGAGGCCATATCTATGAAGCTAAACTCATCTTGCTTGATTACCCTTACCTTAATCCTTTTTAGCGCTACACCAGAAATGAAACTCTCGGTATCATTGGGATCTATTAAAATACTAAGGTTCTGGTCAGCGACGATACCTGTCGTCTTGAGAACACTCGACTGGTGCTCTGCTTGGTGGTTATTCATCACTGCATGAATCTGATGGGCTTTGCCCATATCTCCCATAGTAGTGGGTTTGGATGATCCAGGTGCTCTAGTCCTCTCCACAGGGCAGTTGTGCTGGTAGTGTGGCTCCCCACACGTCCAACACCCCTTCTTCAATCTAGAACTCCTAGTACCGAAAGTTGAAGATGAATTCTAACAATAAGTCCAAACTCAAACTTCTTGACCTTAGGTTTCTAGGTAAATTGGTGTGGACCATATCAAGCAGCTCCAAAATGGGCCTCATACTCAGGCACCGTATGGCTACCTCGTCGCAAGGCATCGAACTCATTGAGCTGACACTCAACAAATTCCTTAGAAACATACCTCTCTTGGAACCGTCCCTTGAACAATTCCCATGACACATCACCGACGACCAGGTTCAAAAGGGGCAAGAGCATCTTCCACCATAAAAGAGTGCTCCCCTTCAATCGAAAGACCACCATCTGGACCTTAATGCTAGAGGTCGTAAATGCAAAGTTTGAAGCACAAGCCTTGCTCTACAACTATGATTCGACAACACCACCATATGTCACACTCATGGAATCTAGAACTCATCTCTCTCGAGATCTCAGAAGATGCTAATGGTACTAGCTATTGTGCATTATGGACCCTCAGGGGCACCCTCTAAATGCGATCTCCATGAGGACATGTTAAGGTTTTTACTTAACACAAGGGTTAATACTCACGGGTTTATTATAGTGGGAAGCTTGGCGATCCATAGTCGCAGGGTTGAACCCACTCTAATACCATATGAAACAACCTTATCGTTACATCTACAAGAGAAACAATAGTGAAAATTTTGTTTTACAAAAATAGGACAACAACGACGATTACAGCTAGACGGCACAACTGGCGGCAAGCACCACACCCATAGAACAGAAAATAACAAACTAAGACTCTACACACTGGCACCAGGGAAACTGGATGACACATGCATAGGACAACGAGGAGGAACGACTACCCGCCCAATGTGACATGGCACTTCTACAAGCTAAGGGACCATTACCCCTAACGACACTTCAACCTTGGCAAACCAGACTAGAACCTTCAAGCGCACTAACCAAATGCATGAAGGCCTTCCACCCAACACCCAAGACAAATTACATCGCTCGTCGTGCTCACACAATACGTACTGACTCCAACCAAGTTCTCATTTTTTCGCTATCCAATAGGGTGCACCATGATTCTCTCATCAGGAATCATGTCGTCCCAGGCGATAGACACATCGATAACGTTGGTGCAACAAATACTATCTTGTCCGAGGACTCTAGATAGACCGATGCACTAGGAGCTGAAATAACTGACCAGGAGTCTATACCTACACCCACAACCTCAACAACAGGTCGTTAGGACGTAAGGTGTCATTATTAGATAACAAAAACATGTGCTATTACACGTCCTTGTCAACAAAAAAAACTATTATCGGTTAAGCGAGATGCTTAGGTGTTGAGGAGTGAATTATCAGAAGGTTATCATTATGATGAAGGTGAACCACTCAAGCGACCAAAAAGAAAAAAAGTTACCATTATTCCAAGAGGTCAAGGGTGATCTAAAAACACTTAAATGAGTAAACTACCTCACACTCCAGGAGCTAATCTTCTTATAAAGTAAACGCCTTCATTGTCTAACTTGGAAAGTCCAAGTTAATCTGCAAAAACCACCTAGAATAACCATGGAACAATATATAACTATCATTCCCAGTTTAACGCTTAACTATGTTAATCATCCCTCTTAGCAACATTAATCTATGACACTATCCGCTATGTGTAAACATTACGAAATTATGACACCACCAACACTATTAATTACACTCGTTGTCCCACAACACTAAAGGTATTAATACATCACGATTTGTTTAAATAATGTCATTTGATAGCCCTATTCAAGGAACACGGGTTCCTTCACTTTGGAAAAATTCCCGTATCAGAAGCATCCTTGTGTATTCAATTGCAGGGAGCAGGTTGGGGAGAAGATAAGGGACACACTACCATAATCAATGATGCCATAAGGCTGGGTAAATCACATTAATTATTGAACGCTAAGTCCATCATTTTTACTGCCAGGATTTGTTGTAGTTAACAAAAAAATTTCATGTCAAATTCAAGGTGGTGGGGAAATCACTTCCCAAGCACTATAGGTAAACATTGTCCCTGAGGAAATTAAGATGCCCCAACTCAACACTTCCTCATTAGTTGGGAAATAAAGGGAAAAAACACTGCCATAAGGATGTTCATCAAAAGGTTTGTTGTCAGGAAGCATTGAGAACACCAACAGTGAAAGCAGACAATACCCAGTCATAACGCATCTACCACCAGGTCACCACATGTCCACACTTGCAGACTAGATGCATGGAATTCACAGGTTGCTTTTAAAAGCATAGCTGAGCTGTAAAATTCTGAGTAACATGAAGGCTAAGACTAAATCAAGAAAGGTAAGGCTCTCACGAAAAGAAACAAATGGTAACAACAAAAAGTGGTAGACCAACGTTGCACCTGCTATGAAAGACTTCACAAAAAATGTTTAGTCTAAAATCATGTGGGTGGAATAACCACCATCCATGAAGCGACTGTACAAAAATGAAAGGTACCTGGTCTCCATTCATAGGCATAGGGGAAAGGTCAAGACAACCATCAACATGCCATCAATCGCTACAAGAAAACACACTGATCATTTGCTACAGGAAAACATGATATAGGAATGGTTGTTTTGTGGTTAATTCCAGTTAAAGTTTGTTGAGTCGGTGGAGGCATCCATCTAAATACACAACACACTTTCCTTTGAAATGGGTGCAAAATCTACCTTGTGTTCAAAGTTCACCGACCAGTGATAATAATAGAATCACGTTTTATCTATTGTTGTTATTTTTTTAAATTCACAAATAATGATAATCGAATCACGTTTATCTATTGTTATTTTAATCTTGGAGCTCACATGACCCATAAAAATAAAAATATACCAGAATTATAAATGGGCGACACCTGGCAATTATAAATCGCTACTTCAAATATGTTACAGAAGCACTAATTGTTGTAGGGAAGATATATAAATTATAAAACAATTAATATTGGAGAACGTACAATTGCTTTTTTGCAATCAGTAATTCGATGTCAGGATGTCTAAGAAAAATGCAGTCAAAAATCCACTCATTAGAAGTATCAATCACAGTATCAAGGTATCAATCGCAATATCAGAATTGCTTTCACTGAATCATAATCACTCATTTTTAGCATAAGAATGACACTAAGTTTTATCATCAAATTCATTGTTAATAAAAGGTAAAATTCGCAGTAAATAACAAGAGTTACTCCAATCAACGAATTATGATAAATTCATGGTAAAAGACCGAGAAGGCCTGTAAATTCTGTGATAAAAGCGCTAGGGATTTGAGTAAAAAAAAAACATGCTTAAAATTTAGTGATAAGACGCGTTGTGTATAGTGATAAAGAACTCTTCAATTTTAGTGATAAACACATGCACATAAATGTTGAAGGACGCTGATCTACACCGTCAATTTTGCAGAGATACTAATAATCTAACAAACAATTCGCTAAGGTTTCTTTATCTTAAAAGCATTATCCAAGGCCAGAGTATAAATTTACCCACTCCATACATTAGAATTTCAGAGAACTGTTAATCGTTGGCTAACATAATTACAAGCGCAAAGCTAAATTATTCATCAATATATAAACGCAGTGTAAATTATTTTATGCATCACTCCCAAAAACGCAGTCAAGAATGTAAAAATCCACATAAAGGTAAGAGAAGTGCAAGGATCCCATGGGAAGCCATTGAAAGGATCATAGAGAGTTTATCCACCCAACACAGAGAAATTCCAGCAAGGTATAAAATGCAAGGTGGAAAGAAAGGCTATGCCAACGACAAAATTACAGGGTTAGTAAAACACATCAAGGCACAAGACAACAATTGCCCAAGGACAACAACAGAGGTAGACGGATGATGGGTTCATCCTTCGCTTCATCATCCTCACATAGAAAAGCATGGTGTTGAGATCCATAGGTCTTTTAACGCTAAGGCGACAACCATAGATCAATCTCCTGGCCGACTGCTCAGGCAAGAATTGAGGAGCTAGGGATGAAAGACAAAACAACCAATATGGTAACAATCAACACCATTGAGTGGTCGCGACATGTGGGGAAACAAAGTTCATGGGAAACCAATCAATCGATCAGCTAGGCCATAAAAATTTTAGTCCTGAATCTAGACAACCCGTTACATAACCCAAAAATAAACATGTAGATTCAAATCATAAATCCTACAACAATCTACCATATAAATGAAGAAAGTGTATCGTTGCCTAATCACCTGCTTTGAGTGGACGTCCCGTGCGCCCCGTGCAACTCCTTCTTGTCGACTGACGAGACTTCACCAGTACCTCCCAACCAATGCTAGGGGTACTCTTCGTCCCCCTTAGCCCCACAAGCCACAAAGGGGCCACACGCTCTATCCAGAGATTACGACTAGCTCCCAACTCACCTCACAAGGTCGAGCTACCACTCCTCTCTGAGCTGGGTATCCCAACTCCCATAAGTAAATCAGTCAAGTAGATATTTCTGCAGCGTAACATTATGCAAACAGAAGATCCCCCACTCCCATTACCTCCCTTCATTATATAGAGTTTTGTGGTTCGTTACTTTCCAAAAATTCTCTTTTAGTTAAGATTTTATAATTAATTTCCTAAAAATTTATTCCCGTACAAGTGTCACCCATCCCCTTCCTTCCTCATAAATTAACTTCTTTAATTAATTAATTATCTTTATTTCCCTTACCCACCTAGAGTCACTCCTAGAATCACTCCTAGGTGTCCCCAAAATCTCTTACAGGTTTTAATAACTTTCCTTTTTATTAACTCGCTTGTTCAGTTTAAATTCGAAATCTCTTAAATGGTAGATACTTTTTCTAAGTTTGACTTTATGCTTTTTCCCTTACGTTTCCCCTTTTTCCTCTTTTTTATGTTTACCTCTTTTCCTAGTTTCCTAAATTTTAGATTTTCCCTCTTTCCCCTTTTTAATTAGAACTCAAAAAGGCAGGTGTGGAAATTAACCCTTTTTCCCTTTTCTCATTTAATTAATATTTTAAATTTATGAAATAATAAAACCATTAATTCCCCTTTTTCTTTTAAATTTTATTCCAATAGATTTATATATATTTTTTATGAATAAATTAAATTTCTTATTCTCTTCGTGTTACAAGATTTAACTAAGGTCATAATTATTATTTATTTTATTTTTTTATTTTTATTATTATTATTGTTATTTTATTTTTTATAGAGAGATAAAATTTTACCACTAGCATAGTTTAGACTTAAACCTTAAATTTCCGTACAGGGCAACATTTAATTAGGGAAATTTTTTTAAAATTTTCTCAACACGTTATTCATCCTAAGGCCATCTAGGTTCATTACTCTATCCTCAATAATGCGACGTTCCCTTCAGGACGCACTAGGTGCTCCAAGGGTGCCACTCACCTCATCTGTTCCCTTGTGTGATGTGCCCTTCAGGATGCACTACGTGCTCCAAGGGTGCCACTCGCCTCTTGACAGACTTGGTAGACATCAATAACCCCTGGAGTCAATAATCCGCTAGGTGAAGTTGTTGGAGACTAAGGGCCTCTAAGGAACAAGCCCCCCACCTTATTGAATGCCCCTTAGAATCATCGTGAGCGACTGTCACAGTCTACCCTCACAACATCGTGGATCCTCTCGAACTAGGTAATTGTTAACCTACAGTTCAAGTCATGGCGGGAGTGCTAGTACGTTTTGGTTGGGTTGTTGTCCACACCTCTCCCTCAACATCTTTGGTAGACATGCATGACCCCTTTACTGCATATGTGAGTCTTGTCGGCAAGCTATCATCAACTTGCATCATCAACAAACCATGTCAGAACATATCCATATCATATCATCCAGTTAGATGCACTAAAATGTCAGTAAAACAATCAAACCCCAATGGCACACTCTGTGACTCGATCCAGAGTCCAAGGGGTTCCATCGATGCCTCTGCATCCTTGAGGTCCAAAACCCTACAAACTTAGTAAACCTGAGTCAATAGCACCTGTCTACATCAATGTAGTAAAATAGCATGTCATCAACCCATAACGCCTCATAATCAAAATCAAAAGTTTTAATAGCATAATAATCTGGATCACTTGCGAGCAAGTGTCCTCAAAGGATAAGTTCCCTCAGTGCACCAGAGTAGGATGTTACAATAATAATGTTAATGGTTGTAAGAGGAATGGAATGCATACCTAAATGGTCAACATAATTCCCTTGAATCATCCTAACATGTGGACTTTTCAAGAAATTTGGAGTTCTAAATACTACTCCTTCCTTTTCAGTAAAAGAGATTGATCCAATTTTCATTTCATCTCTCGAATTCCCATGAGGAAAAATATTTGGATCTTTCAACCATGCCCCCATAGACTGTTCAGAGAGCTCATTCCTTTGCGACACCAGTTTATTCTTTGAAGTAACTGAGTGTGACAAATCATATCACCCATGGAGAGGAAGACTAGACTGATTTGAAATATTCCCATACTAATGGAATCTTCTCCATCGAAAAGGGACTCCTTCATGATATACTTTCTTCTTCAAGTACTTCTCCCAAGAGATTAGTTCCATTTCTTTAATTAGGCCCTCCTAAATTTCCAAGGACACAAGAATCCTAGCCACTACCATCTTCCTATATTTTAGGAAGGACACATCTGCCTCCAAAAAAATCCCCAAATAATTTCATAAATCCTATAAGCTTTTCTTTGTCCATAACTCCATAGGTAGCCCTGGAATCCTAACCCAAATCAGATCAACATCCACTCACTCATTGCTTGCGTTGAAAAAATGTGACCATTTTTCAAAAAAGATTGGATTGGAGTCAATGCTCCACATCTGTTGAAAAACCCAATCAACCTCAGTCATCGACCTAAACTTGAAACCAAACCAACCCAAATTTAGGGTTTGAACAAAGGGAGCCTTCTCTAGGTTAGATGTCTAAGAGTTCTCTACCCATTTCTATAGGATCCTGATATTGAAACTATGCCCACACGTTATTCCCACCAAAGACGATTTTTCCATATCCATCACCTTGATTTACGATATATCAACTCCGAGAATGATTTTGAGTTCACCTATATTCTTCAAACCCTTACTTTTCCATCACCTTAGGAAGGATTGTTGATACCAGTAAGATTTTTGTGTTAGGACTGCAGTTACTATAATAGGGTCTCCACTTGCCATAATAAATTATAGTCTTAGACCTCTTGCAGCACTAGAGTGGGGAGACAAAGAAACAATCACCGAGTCAAAAGATGTTGTTAGAACCAAATATCCACCACTACCAGGAAATATCATGAGGCTCATTTCATAAGAACAAAAGAAACCTGATGAATCTCCACCAAAAATATCTACTGCAAGAATCGAACCAAGAAAACGCAGAACCAAGAACCCTACATCACAAAAAATTGCTCTAACTTAGTTGACGACAYACATCCAACTAGTGACTTCAAAATGTTTTGTCCTCACTGGGGATCAGTGGATTAGTCCATGATATCTCAAACCTCCTCCATAGACATACACAATAATGCAAGGTGGATGCCTCTTGAGACRATGATGATCTAGCTATAGATCCATGCAGAAAACACCAAAACCAATCATAGAAACACCTACTAAAAGTAGATATGACAAGCTAGGTTTTCCATAGAGCACTCCCCCATTCGTGATCAAAAACAAAAAAAGGTATATGTTATGATTTAATGTTCTAAAAATGATAAAAACTCAATTAATATACTCCTCTTTTATGAGGAAACCTCCTTTTACAATATATCCAATTTAGAAGACAAAATGAAATGCTTATACAAATGATTCTCCTTTATTATAAATAGCAGATAAAGTGAGCATGATGTAACCTACCACTAATCAAACCTAATYATAAATAATAAACTAATAATAAATGGGTGTTAGGGTCTTAACATAGGGCCTTAGGGGACTTAACATAGCCCCTCTCATTTTAAAAAAGTTTTTCCCTTAAATCTGGTAATTGAGGGTGTTTCTCCATGAGCTATTCATTTTCCCATATAGATTATTCTAGAGACATATTCTTCCACTTGAGTAGGTACTCCATAATGTTTCTATTTCATAGAGATATAGAATGCCTATCTATAAATTTTTCTAGTTCAATAATCAACTTTCCTTCTCCATCTAATTCTGGAAGTTATGTCTACATTGGCATAGTTTGTCCCAAAACATTTTTTCAAGAAAGATACATGAAAAACCTTATGAATGTGAGAAGAAGGAAAATCTAACTCATACACCACTTGTTCAATATTGTAGGGTACATAAAATTTTGCAGCTAATTTTTTATTCGTCTTCTATTTGAGAGTATATTTCTTATAAAGTTGTAGTATAAAAAATAACCAATCATCCTCCTCTAATTGTCTTTCACTTCGATGTTGATATTGTTGCGGTTCCTCATCCCATTTTTTTCCATTTTAATGTTTTCCTTAATAATTTTCGAAGTTTATTTATTCTTTTCCATATGTGACTCTACTACCTCCACTCTGGAATGGTCTTGTAAAAAGTATGAGATATTGGGAGTTGGATATACATAAATGAATTCAAATGGGGAAATCTTAGTAGATGTGTGATAGGTGGTACTATACCACCATTATTCTATAGGAATGCACGTCACCCATTCATATTACTTGTTTGAAGAATAGAAACATAGATAAACCTCTAAATATATGTTAACTATATCTATTTTAGCATCTGTTTGTGGATGATATGTTGAGTTTATAGCTAGTGATGTTCCACTAATTTCCCATGATTATTTCCAAATATTTTGAGTGAATTTTGGAGATCTATCACTTACTATGAATTTAGGAAATACATGAAGTCTATTAATTTCTTTCATGAACACTTCTGCTACTTGACTTTCCATATATATACTTTGAATTCCACAAAAATGTGCATAATTTGTGAGTCTATCCACGAGCACAAAAATGGCATCCTTACCTTTTGATTCCAGTTAACCTGTAATTAAATCCATTAATATCTCTTCTCATATTTGATTAGGTATGCC
>JASDQU010254769.1:5893-16054 GCA_032191745.1 Picea mariana | reverse complement strand
CTTAAATTGGAACAATATGACCAAAATACTCTACTTCTATTTTCCCAAAATCACATTTGGATCCTTTTACATACAATTTATTGTTATCAATAATTTTCAAGATTTAATCCACGTGTTTAATGTGGTATTCCCATGGTTTTCCATAGATAAGGATATCATCAAATAAAACCAACACGGACTTTCTAAGTTGGTGTCAGAAAATTGTGTTCATAAATATTTGAAAAGTTGAAGGAGAAATAGTAAACCCAAAAGACATGACCAAGAACTCAAGTGCCCATCATGAGTTTAAATTTTTTGGGGAATGTCATTTTTTCTTAATCTTATCTCGTGGTATCATGATTTAATATCTATCTTTCTAAAATAAACCATTCCATGAATCTCATCTAATAGCTCATCAATATTTGGAATAAAGAATTTATCCTTTATGGTGATTTTGTTTAGATCTCTATAATGAGGACACATCCTCCAAGAATTATATTTTCTTCTCACCATTACTATTAACACTAAAAATTAACTCTTGCTTCGTTGAATAATACCTGAATCCAACATCTCTTGTAATATTTTCTCAATCTCCCCCTTTTTGTTGATGAGGACATATATAAGGATTTTTATTAGGAGGACTACTTCCTAGTATTAGTTCAATTTGATTGTCATTCTATCTAAATGGAAGTAGGCCTTTAGGAATTTTTGGAATACCCTATAGTACTTTTCCAAGGTGCATTTACTTGCTCTAGATTATTTTTCTCTTCCTTCTTAACTTTCATAAAATAAATTTTAACCACAACTCCCTTGCTACCATGTCTTATGAGATTTTCCATTATATGAGAGCTGATGAATTGAGAAGGTACATATTTTAACCCTTTCAGTTCATATTGAATTCTTTCCAATTCAAATCTCATGATTAATTTGTTATAGTTTGTAAAAATTGTACTCAATGTTCTTAAACATTGAATCCATACTACACCTCGTATGGGAATGACATACATTAGTATTTCCAAATTATATTATCCCATAGTTAGTTTAATGTTGTGGAATTTTAGCACATAATCAATACTCCCACCATTATCAACAAAAACTTGAAAATTTTTCATTGGATATACAAAAATATTTAGGTTCTTTGCTAATATTTTATCAATGAAGTTATGGATACTACCTAAGTCGATGAACATGATAACCTTTTTCTTCTTAATTTAACCTACAATAGTCAATATCTAAGGTGTTGAAAAACCTGTCAATGCATGAACATATACTTTACACCTATCTGAATCAATGTTGTGCACAATTTCTACTTCTATTTTGCTGCTCATTTAAGTTGACAAGTCCTTCCTAATTTATTTTTGTATATGCCTCCATTTTCTATTCATCATTATTTTCCAAGGTGAACAATTTTGTTTCTTAAATCTATTCCCTTTTGACCATTTTCTGTTACAACCAAAGAATAGTCTTTTTTTCTCTTCATTTCCTCCATTTCCTTCTGTGATATTCAAGTAGGTTGAGGTACGGTTGTATTATGAACCCTGAAATGATATACTCTTCCTACATATCCTCCAATGGTATACTTGTGTGTATCTTACTTGTTGAGTACAATTTCTACCTATATTTCCCGCTCTTTTAAGCTGACAAGTCCTTCCTCGTTTCTTTGTGTAGATGCCTCCATTTCCTCTTCATCATTATTTTTCAACGGGAATTTTTATTTTTTTTTGACATTTATGTCCTTTTGACCATTTTTCCTTACAACTAAAGCATAATCCTTTTTCTCTTCATTTCCTTCATTTCCTTTTGTGATATTTGAGTAGGTTGAGATATAGTTGTATTATGAACCCCAAAAGGATCTATGATTCATGCGTATCCTCCAATGGTATACTTGTGTGTATCCTTATTATTGGCTTGAATAAGACAAGAAAATTGCATAGATTCCATAATAGTTTTTGGAAGTTTTAGGAAAACATCATGTTTAATTCTTATTTTAATCCAACCATGTATAATGATAAGTAGGGGTCTTCATTTTAACTACCCATTGATACCATTAATATGTTTTTATCTCAAAGGAAAAAGTTTCTAAGTGAATCCTTTTCTTATCATCCATAATATCATGCAGTTTAAAACACTGCTCTATTTGGTTCACCCGGGTAAAAACCTATGTTCCATCAAACTTCCTTAATTCAACCTTGGGAAGTTTCACTCATTTTCAAGACCATCCAAAAGTCACTCCGTTATTGGATATAAATCCCCCAATAAAATTATTATCATTGGAAAGTTGTTCAACATGAATACTATCTTTATTTTCATGATTCCCTTTAGACACTTACTCAATTTTAGGGAACCTCCCATTGAAGGATTCCATAATTTTATGTTCCAATTGTCCTAAGTTTCCATCCATTTTTTGTTCCAACCTTTTCATCGTTCTTTTCATATGTCCCTTAGTTTGATCCATATTCATTTCCACCAGTTCCTTATTTACATCCATCTTTGTTTCCATTTACATTTTAGTATTCATCAACTCAACCTTTTTTATGGACCTATCATTGAATTCATCAATTTCTCTATTCAATTTGGATAGCTAGTTTTGTTTCTCCTAATTCTCTTCATGAGTCATGGAGGAGATTTATGGAGATTCAATTGGTGAAGTAATTTCTAGATCTTTCTTTGGAGCCATAGAAAACATATATGGGTCCTAACGACCAGGGAGTGTCAAGTGTTATATCTCTMTAATATATGTGCAGGGTCCAAAAATAATACTCATTATAATATCTCARGGAACATATTAAGGAGGMTMRATCATGCTCTTAGTGGTACCACCTCACTACCYAGGTGCTAGAGCATGGTCTCCTYRAGTGTTAKTMTCGATGTAATATAGAAATAATATRKTCGAATAKCTTATCTAAGCCTAGTTTTAGATATATCTATAGGAATTCYTATACACCCAAAGGTAMATRGAAGTGATATTSWTTCTATCRGTATTGTCTAATGTRGTAYTAYTCAAABGGGTACCAACAAAGGTTATAGGGGTTTMTAACCARGCRAAGAAATGTGTTTCCAACCATGTGAAACCATGTGTATTTCCTTCATGAATTCTTACCCAACCCTATTTTTACCCATTTCATGATAGATCCTATGCTATTTAAATAAACTAGAACACATCTCTAGAAAAATATAAAAAATGAGTTTGCTAACCCCGAAAAACTATCTTAAAATCAATGAAAAATAACTTGTGAAAAAATATTAAATTCCATAAGAAATATGTCATAAAATATAATGATTCAATATCTAAAACTATTTCCACATGTACTTAACTATGTCAACTTTGGATTTTGAAAATCTTAGAGTCTAAAACTTCAACGAAAAACATTACAACGGAAATTCCAAGAGAATCGATTTTAGTATTATTCACAAACTACGTCTTCCATGGACTATATCTCCTAAAGTATAGCAAACTAGAGCTTGAAATTTTGACCACATGTATTATGAACGTTTTCCTTGGTCTCTAGAAAATTTCACTATTTGAAACTTCCCAAAATAAACGTTATGGTGAAAATTCCTATATGAATAGTTTAAAATTGATTTGAGGATGATTCAAAAACCCCATATCCATAGGATATATCTCTAAACATACAATGGAATAGAACTTGAAATTTTTACCAAACGTACTATGATATGTCTCTTGATTAACCTCCAAATTTTTCTATATGAAACATCCCAAAAACAATTATAGAAAAAAATCCAATATGATTCACTTGAGGCAACAAAACCCTAGGATCAATGCTCTTGATACCAAGTGTTATGCTCTAGTGACTTAAAAATTATAATAAGTCAACTAATATAGTCTAGTTCAAGGGGGAAACCTCTATTTACAATATATTGAATTCAAAATGCAAGATGAGATGCTTATACAAATGATTCTCCTTTATAATAAATAGGAGATAAAGTGAGCATGATGTAACCTGTGCCTAAGACGACCTAATAATAACTAATAAACTAATAATAAATGATTTTTAGGGACTTAAATTAGGTCCTTCGGGGCCTTAATAGGAATTATGTATATAAGTACAAATCATGGCATCTCAAGGTTTCAGTTCCTCCATGCTTCTCTTCAATAAGGAACAGCGATCTTAAAACCTAAACCACAATGATGGCAAGAATTTGAGCAAATGGAATATGTAGACGATCATTTGGAATATTATGCATTCTACACACAAATTTATAGGACAATCATTATAATACTTTGTCTTTATTGAATACTTTTCCTTAGCTTTATCCATATCTATGTTATTTCTTTATTGTCTTTCAATTTTCCAGATCACCAAGCATCTCATTGATTCTACACATGACTATGTAGGCCATCTTTCTTGTCCTTTTTCATTATTTGTTTCAAAAGGTAACAAAGGAAATAAAACTAAACCTAAAGGAGGAAACAACATGAGAAACCGTATCTGGAGGATGTAGAAAATCATAGGGTATGTCATGAATTCTACACACAACTCATTAGGATAACTATTGTAAAAAAATATCTTTATTGAAGATTTTTCATTATATTTATTGATCTCTATGTTTTTGGAAGGGTGAAATATGTTTCTTCCTAGATTCATTGCAATGGGAACCTATACTTGTTGAAAAATTTAGGAATGTGCATGCACTCTAGAAATGCACACACATTCGTATTTGAATTTATTCAAACCTTACTAAATCTCCACATATTCTTGTGAATGTCTCCATGTTTCCCTCCATGTAATATGTTATAAAAGAGAATGCACATGCATTAAATCATGTGCATTATTAMAAAAGTGTGCTCAATTTTGAAAGCATGTGCACATTTTGAAATTGCATGTGTGTTCGTAGAAACTTGTGCATGTTCCTCTACATAAAAGAAAATGGGTCTTGAGGCCTAAACAAGGTTTGGGGGGGATAAAGTGCTTAATACCAAAATGAACCATATTGGGATAAATCCCCATGTTAGGGGAGAAACAATTGCGAATTTTTTGATAAATGTCACTTCTTGGGATTAATTTCCATGAACAAACCTCGAAACCACAATATAGGCCATTTTTAGGGAATAATTGGCATTGGATTTTATTATGTACCAAATGCTTCAAATATCGGAATAAACTAGAATTGCACACCATATACAACAATGTGAGCATGGAACACAACTCCAATATAGAAAATAGAGATGAGTTACATAATAAAGTATTAAATAATAGGAGAACCTCATCAACGTAACCAAAATACATTTATACATCACAATTCACATGTCCACAATAATGAATACATGATCCCTGTATATACCTATTCAAACTTATATATGAGGACCCGTCACTATTAGGCTAACCCTATTAGATATATATTTACAAATTACATGTACATTTATCCCCATATATGCCCCCCCTTCGGTCATATCATATATACTTAACCCTATATATTCCCCATTTGGGTCATAACATAATACCCTCCTTAAAAAAGTTTATTTCTCAAATCTTTGCAATTAAAGGATTCACATGTGATGAAACCAAGTAATATGATTTTATTATGTTCCTACTTTGTTATTTCCATTGATGATGATCCATCCTTCGAAAATAAATTATTTTCGTTAGTAATCCTTGGTAGCTAGTTGTTGCATAATTTGATTTCCCTTGATTCAATGTATTGTTGTTGAAGCTTCTCCAATTTGTAGTAGATGTTGGTATGATAATATCTTGTTGAATAATGGTTTCGTGATTCCATATTCCATGAATATTGATGAGTATTGCATATTCTTACCTGATAATGTTGATTTATCTTCTTGTTTCCTTGGAATCTTTCCTGATAATGAGGGTGTCGATATGGTTTCACATTTGATGTTTTTTCTTAATTCTGTACACCCATTTAATCTATCTTATTTTTATAGAAAATGGAATCATGTTTCTTGTTTGTGTGGTATTTGATTAATCTATCCTTGGAGATAATACAATCATATTTGGCATGCACATCCTCTAGATTAAGTTTAGCTTATTCAAGTGTCTTTCGACAACCTTATTGAATATTGTCTTCTTTCTCCTTTTGGAGTTTCAATGTCACCCCATTTATCAAATTTTGATGTCCTTATTCAATTATGGATTGCATTTATGATTTTCCATCGTCAGTATTTAGGCATTCCTCAACCTTCTTGCAAATTTCTTCTTCAAGTCTTTTGGTAGATTCTCCATCCAAGATCCTTGCTTCTTATTGATTTTGATAATTCTTCTTTTGTTGTTTCAATATTTAACCTCATCCAAYAGTTTTTGATTATGGTTTCATAATCTACATATCTCTTCATCTTTCATTTTCAATTCTTCCCTTGAATCATATTTTTCCCACTTTTCTTTGCTACTTTTTCTTTCTTTAGCTTCTTAACATCCTTAATGAGTGATTCATTAAGGGATTGAATGTTAATGACCTCATCATTTTTATTTGTAATATATTTTATTATCTCCTCATTACACATTTGCAATTTGGAGACATTTTCTTTCGATTCTTTTAAATCCTCTCGAATTTTATACATCTCCTCCCTTTTTGTATCCCTAATCCATTTATTTGAGAAGAGTTCCTCAAACTTTTACCATGTGATTTTTAGTCTAGTATCATGATAAATACTCATCCACCATTTACAAGATTCACCAATCAAATAATGTTTTTCCATTAAATCATTTATGCCATATTTATTTACTATCATCAACCATTTCATAGTATTGTGATGCATCCATGCTTCCCTTGTATGGGTTGTGCGACCTCCCGGTATAGGATCATTCAAATATCTTAGTTGGATTAGCTCTTAGAGACCTTGCTAACCCCAAAATCAATTCTACACAGGCCCCCGTTTTTTTCTCAGGCACAGGTCCTGTGAGACCCATAGGTTCTTATTAAGCCCATAGTCCCCATATGAAATTGGAAATAAAAGAAGGCACTAGCTCCTTATGCTAGGCCCCTATTTCTTCATATGACCTAAGAATGTGACCGTGCTCCTATTCAAAGGGTGCATCAGAGATTAGAAATCCTAGAATTATTACTTCATGCTGCGGACAATTCTTCTGGAGTAATAATCCTCTGAAACCACAGAAACAAGATCAACGATCCTCGTTCGTCGTAGAGATCCAGGACTCAATCTCTTTCTTTGGAATTCGGGATTCAACCAAATCCACATGCACACTCCACAAGACCTCTGAAGTGGTTTTCCAATGGAGTTAACCTTCATCCTCCACACATCCACTTCCCGATCAATGGTCCACGCTCTCTTTTGGGATCAACGATCCACAGTAACTTCAGGCTCCAGTGCTTCAAGAAGTTTTGAACCACCTCTCACAAAACCTCCAAAGTGCTAAGTATCTGAAGTTCACAATATTCTCACACTCATCCAATTATGATGGGCATCCTAGATGAACTACAACTCTTCAACCTTTAGGAGTTATGGATCCACCCAATTTATTGTTCTCTCATAGTAATGTTTCTCCAAACTGGCATATTTTCTGCCATGTGTCCTTCTCCAATGGATGGTTGGGATGACTTCAGGACTCCATCCCTTGCCATTCCTTGCACCTCCACTATGAAATTCCTCTGAAGTACTTATGCTCTGGAGTGCAGGATATGGTGACACATGTCCCTTTGGCTTGGATGACCCAAATCTTCTTCAACTTTCGGCTCTTCAGGATTTATCCCAACTCTTTTAGACTCTCTCCTCTAGGATGCAAGATCTCATGCCACGTGTCCCTTCTATATCCCACGGTATGGATTTCCTTCGCCCTCGGCAACTTCATAGATTTGTCTTCTGGTCCATGCAAATCTACTTGAGCTCTCTCTATCTCAAAATATCTGATCTGTCGCCACATATCCCTCCGGATGATGGACAATTCCAACTGGGTTCAGAAATTCAGGACTTCAGCTATACTACTTTTTTGTGCACATTAAAAGGAGGTTAATTCTCATGCTCTTATCTTTGGATCCAACAAATGTTGTTCCTTCGGGCCCAAATCTGATGACTAGGATATGTCACCTCCTATGTACACTCCTTTGGGGTGTCTGGACATAGAATTCAACGATCCAGATCTCCTTCTATAGTTGATTTGAAGATGGTTGTAGCTTCATCCTCCTATCGCTACGTAACTTTCCCTCCAATGAAGGATTCCTCAAAATTTTCAAATGTTTGGCCTTTGAACCTTCTCTTCCAATTATATCTACTCAACCTTGGCTTGCGCTTTGCAAACGCCACTCCCCCTAAGTTTTGGCACTTGAAATGTTAGTCCCTCTACGCACTCCTTGCGTTGTGTCCACAAATTGAACCTGTAAAGGTCCTTGTCCTCTACGTGCCTTACAGAGTCTCTCTAGACACTTTCACTATCTCTCTCTAGCTTTGTTGTTTCTCATCCTTCCAAGGGAATAGACCCTCTGCTTCCCTTCAAAGGATTTATGCGCCCTCCTAACACATAGTTCTCATCCTGTTGAGATTTTTGAACATGAAGCAAGTTATCCTGCACACACCTTTTGCTATTCGTTATGAGATTTTTTCAGCACTTCAATAAAATGTGAGTGCACACTTATGCTTCTCCCACAGTCTAGGACTAATACTTTCTCTACCTTTCGTACTCCTTCCATAGGCCTTTTTGTGTACGATGACACTAACTCTATTGAGCTTTGAACTTGCTCAAATTTTCTAAGAGTCTCATCCCTTTGTTCCTTTGACAGGTTCTTGTGCCCTCCTATCCCTTTCATTCTCTTTTCCTATAGATCCTCTACCGACACTTCATGAGGGTGTTGGCCTTGTGCATTCTTGGCACAAATTCATTCCTTGAGTTCTGAATTCTGATAATTCACTTCCACTCCTTTCCCTCTCTATGAAAACTTGCACTCAAATCTCCTCTGAGTATTAACCTTGTGGTGTGCCCTCTTGGAAACCTTTCTCCAAGAACTCAAATTAGAGTTCTTGCGCACTCCTTACACTCAATTGAGCCTTCAGATGGATTCAAACTTTCAACACTTTGTCTAAGTGTTGGCCTGGTGCAATCCTTGCACAGGTCTTCTCTTGAATCCTTAGCTCTTTCGAGCTCACTGATGCACTCCTTGCATCCCCTCAATGCACACTTGCACATCTCCTTTATCCTTAGTGTTCAACTCTGGTTCCTTCAACCTCTCCCAACACTTCAGAATGTGTTGGTTCTGTGCACTCTTTCACCTGCTCGAAGCACTCCTTGTTGATCCTTTCCTTCAGAGTGTTCAACAACTCTGATGTATCTCCCTTTCCTGTCTACCAGAGTGTTCAATAACTCTCGAGTTTCCTACCTGACACTTCTCTCTCTCTCTAGACTAAAAAAAGAGTTCACTTGTGCACACTTCCACCTGCTCAATTCCCACCTGGTAGAGCACTTAGAGTATTCAACAAATATTGTTGTCCTTTCTCCTGCATAGACTTTCCCCTCCAAGGTATTCAGTAGCCTTGAGGCTCCACTCTACGTCTATAAATTATCCTGGTGTGCCCTCCTGGCACGTTCTCTCCTGAATTCGAAATAGAATTCAGATACACATTCCTTGCATTGGCTCACGTAGTTTCCAAGACTTTGTCGTGCACTCCTTTCACTTATCCTAAAAAAAACAGAGCGATTCAAAAAACTCAAAGATAGAGAATTATATATTTATTGTTGCAGAGGGAAACTATCACATACATCTACAACATAAATGAACACACACGTTGAAAACATTCATATAACACATGTAAACATAAAAATAATCTCATGTAGGAAAAAATGCTCTTTGTATTAATATGAATGTATGTTATAATAGGCATAGGCTCGGGCTACAACTGAGTCTCGAATCTCTCCTCTCCTTGGCTTAAAATGATTTAAAATCCACCTTCAGTAGTTCAAAAACTCTCAACAGCCTCTACTGGGCATATGATACAACACTTTATACAAGAGGGGATCATCCAGCCTTTCCCTCCAACTACTCTACTAGTGTTAAGTCACCATTTACAACGTCCAACTACTCAGCCATATTATAATGAATGAACATTAACAATTCATATATGAGGCAATGCTTAATATTTGTACAACTCAAGCCTAATAAAGGCAACTTCATCTAATTCTTGTACAAAGGCATCAACTCAGTTTTTATCAGCCTTACAACATTTAATTGCTTTTAATTACATTTAAAATTTAAAATTGA
>JASDQU010254767.1:16200-28030 GCA_032191745.1 Picea mariana | reverse complement strand
CCAACAGGTATAGCCTTTGATCATGCATTTCATGTGCTTGCACCTCGAAGTTTACAGACTCCTAGATTGATAATTTATGTTCAAAACTTATGCAAATAAGTTGTCCAACATTTTGGCATCATTGTCGAGGAGGTGCTAAAGGGATAGAGCCTAGGTAGGTAGTTTGTTTCATTTTATGCAAGTGTGTTTTCTTTTAGTTTGATTCATGAAAATAAGAGAAACCTAACATGTGCGAACAAATAACTTGGTGACATCAGGATCCTAGTATCACAATGGTGCTTCGAATTCATAATTAGTTTTCTTGTATTTGCTTTAAGTGTGTTTCCTTTTCATTTCTTTCATATTTTTAAAGTTTTTGGTGATGTAAGAACCCTATACACTAATCCATGTGCAAGACAGGGATTATCAACCAACGAATAAGAATTCAAGAATGTTCAAGAACCTGTTGAGTGAAGGAGAATGTTACTCCATAAATTTTCTCGAATCCTGGCAGCAGCGAGAATCTCTGCCTCTCAGGAAGAGAAAATATTGACACTAGTCAAGAATATATATGCACTTTGAGAAGTGATAAAAGAGGAAGAATTCCATGAAAAAAAGCAAGAGGAGACCAAAGAATCATGGATCGTGTTCGATGGAGAGCATTCATTAGAACCTAAGATCGGGGAATTTCTAACATGCCTATCATCAAATCCTTTATGCATTCAAGAGATTGATCATCAGCTAGAAGAAGATATGCATGGCATGACAAAGGAGTACACATGAATCAGTGTTAATGAACAAGAGAACCAAGAAGACAAAGTCTACATTCAACTTTAGTTCTAGAAAAACATCAGGTTGAAGAACCACTCTATTCTTCAACATTTCTTGATATCATCGCAATCATGGCATTTGGTCTCTCATGTTTTGGTACTTATTAAAGTATATTTTTCAAACCAGAATATGAGCACATTTATAATCCTACTATGAACATGGCTCCATTGGAAATAACCCTACACTTGAGAAAAGGAATTCATTTTTCAAGTAGAGTAGGATAAAGTAATAAATAAATAAAATAGTAAAGATAAAAAAAAGTGTAGTTGTGAAAACCAGTTTATTGGCACAATTGGACATGAGATTTTCTTGAAAACTAGGCAATTGGTGGGAAAAGTTCACAACAAGTTATGCATTCAGTTGTTGGTTCCATATTATATTCTTCAAATCATTTTTTTCTCGTGTTAGATGATGGGGGATTCACCTCCTTATAGCAAATTGTGTCCCGCCGACTCCAACACATCATCTAGGATCGAGGTTAAAGACTTCATAGTGCCTTGGGATTTGCATACATCAATGGCAAGTCTTCTCGTTTTCAATCACATGAATTCCTCAATATATCTTGACTAACTGTTGGCATCCAATACAATTTTTTCTATTGCTCTATAAGCTGCCTACACCTATGTCTTCTAAACTTCAAATTACCGTCGCATTTTGTAAATAGACGATATTTTCATCCCTTGCGACATTTGCAAATTGGTTTCCATTTTAGTTTTCACGACTGTAAGCGTGAAAACTCCTCCATCGTTATTTGAACTGTCATGATCTTCTCATTGATATTCTGAAAGGCACTTACCTTTGGTTTATTATTGTGTGGCTAAATGAATTTTCAAACTTTGCCTATTCTTACTTTGATTGCGCAATTTAATTTAACTGGTAAGGCATTGAGAATGAAAATTTATGTTTTTGAGAATTGCCTAGTCGTTGAATTACATAGGGGTCATGGTTTATTTTTGTTTTAATGTATATGATGTGATCCTTATCATGGTTCTTGGCTTGTTAATTCTATAATTATCGATTGCCACAATGTTTTAAAAACGTTTGATTGCACACTTATACAATGGCACATATTCAACTTTTGGTTTTGATTTCATATTGAACATTCGTGGTTTGAAATAATACAATGGCGCATTGGTATGTCATCCACCGTTTGATTTTTATGGTTGGCCGAGTGATAAGGTTTAAATTATGTTATGATTGATTGAACAGAGGTTGTACTATGCCATTACTATTATGCATGGTGATGAATAATCCCACCACCTTCGCACGCGCACATAAATGCTTCCCCTTTGATCGTTCATAGTGGTTAGACCGAGTAACTCTGATCCTGTATGTTGGTGTTTGTGACCCTAACCCTTACCATGTGCTCGCGCCATGGCTCCTATTGTCCGAGCTGAACCAAATGGTATCCAGGCTCTGTTGATGTTCGACAGTGCCCACAGTGACCTTCAGGAATTTGGATGGCTCCCATTCATACAAAAGTTTGATGGTTTTAACCCCTGCGTTGCTCGGCAATTTGCTTTAACATTTGATGGATGTCGGGCCAAGGTCGAGGATGCTCAATTGGAAATTAACGAGCAATTTCTCAGTTTAGCTACCGGTTTGCCTGACACTGGACAATGATGGTCCAAGAATTGCAAAGTGGAAGAGGTCCCTTGGACACTACTCTTCCAGTCGCGTAAGGTTAGATCCTGTGAAAAAGGTCTGCCTACGAATATGCTCAAGCAACGTTGGCACAATTTGCTGATGATAATCAAACACTTTATCACTTGCGAGGGTCAGTATGGGTTTGTTTTCTTACATCACCTTCGTTTACTTATGGTTTTCATGGGATATGAGCTTAATATGCCTTATTACTTGCATAGGAGCCTGTTTAAAATGTCTAAGAGATACAAAAGGAACCAGGCTGATAGCAGCCTTTTTCACTTCGGGCTGGTTAAAATTATTGTTGTTTATCATTTGGGGTTACAAGGAGACTGTTGGAACGATTTCCTGGCTCGTAATGATTTTGAGGATTCAAATCCTCCACAGGTTGACAAACCTGTGGTGAGCCAAGATAAGACTATACCCCCGGTACCCTACAGTATGTTGTTACCTAAACCCTTACCCGACTCATCTATTGACCTACCCCACACAGTGACCAAGGATGACCCGACTGTTAAGCCTGTGGCTAAGAAACCTAAGGCCAAATCTACTGCAAACTCCAAAGGCAAAAAGAATGCCCGTTTAATCTCTCGAATGGCAAGAAACAAGTCGAAAACTCCTGTCAACCCTGACCCTATCATTTTGAGTGGGGATTCCAACTTGGAAGTGGAACGTTACCTGGCAAGTGAATATCCCTATTCTGAAGGTCTGTGTGCCAAACCCTTGTTTGACTTTGTGTTGAACCTACCACCTTTCTTGCAAAACGACCCTAATTACCCTGGCATTAAGCTGCCTTGTCCAAACCCCGGTCCTTCATCAAAACCCTCTCCTGCTTTACCTAAGTCTACAGCACCACCTTGTGATCAGTGTGGCTCATGGTTAGAGAGGTATTATCTTGATGTGCCAATGCTACAGTCTAGAATTCATTCTTTGGAGGATCAAGTTGCAAGGCTTACCAGTCAAAAGGCTGAGCTACAAGCCACTGATAAGAAACAGAGGACAACAGGTTCTATTTTGTTTAAGAATGTGGAGTCAGCTACAGCGGCCATGAATTCAAAATTGGAATAATTTGAGCAGCCTCACTAGTATGTTCTATCACCTGTTTATATAACGAATTCAAATTCTTTCGAATAGCTATGTTTACAGCGTGATTTTTCTCTGTCACATTTATATGCATTATGTACATAGTTTTGTTTTGATTGATCGATGTTTGTTTTCCCCAATTTAGCTTCGATTGGATTTTTTTCAATTCGATTGATTGTGCTATAGATTTGATTGGTTTGATTTAGCTTAAATTGGATACTCTGTTGCTAATTGAAGTCACTGTATCTATTATAGACACAAGTTGTTTCTTGTGTTTCAATTTTGAACGCAATCAAGTTTCGATTCGAATTGGTTATAATGTATATGATATGATTGGTAATAATGGTTAACTGTTTCAGTTTTATTTACATATGACCTTCGACCAGCTCGGATACAGTTTGGATTATGTTTAATATGATTATGTTTTATCTCCACCCAAATCGTGAATTGATATGAATCGTAACAGTTATATCCAGTCGGTTGAGTCGCTTTGGTTTTCTCCACCATATTATCAGTCCAATTCATAAAGAATATGTTGTTTGAATTTAATCTGAGGAACGAAAGTAACTATATCCAGATGCACGATTTGTTTCTATATTTAACTCAGCCACGATTTGTTTCGATTGTTGCCCAGTTTACGATTATCACTTCTGTCAGTCTCATGATGGTTATATTTGATCATATCTATTGACTGTGTAACGCTCAGCAATCAAAATCTATGGCGAAATTTGGTTGATGCTGTTATGAATGTTTTATTTACCCATGATCGTAACAGCCTTCCCATCTTTGTATTTGATTAAAACAACTTATGATGCATTATTATAGCCATACGAATGGATTATGATTGTTTGGATTAGATCGTATCACACATGATATGACTCACTATGGATTTCATTTGATATGAAACAGTGTTGTTACTGTTTGACCCGATTTTTTTGGTAAAATGAAACAGAGTATTCTCACCCCTGTTTCGATTAAATCACTTTTGATTTTGTTTTATATTGAATGATAAAATTATTTGAATCATTAGTGATTCGTTTTTAATGTTTATTGAAGGAAAATTGGATTTGATTCTTTTAAAAAGGATTTGATTTGATTTCTATTCTGATCATGTATGCTATTTTAGACTAGCTACAGAATCAGATGATTCTATAGCTAAGTCTGTAGGATCAATTTTTTATTGTTTTATTAATAAAAATGTCTTTCTAACTTGTTATTTTTGGTCTATTGCAGATCAATTCGAAATTGAAATGGATTTGATGAGTAGTTAGGGGATATTTCAAAGATTTCACTTGCATTTTAGTTTCCTAGTTTAGTTGATTTTGGGAATATCTTCCCAGATTATGTAAAACAGTTTGATATTATCCACAGGGAGGTTTTACCTTGTGGAAAGACTTATATATACTTATCACTTTTGTAATAATGAGATCCTCATTCATGGGAGAACAAGGATATGGAGTTTTAATACAGACTGAAGCAGAATTTGGTGTTTTGTCACAGCTTTAGCTTCTCATTATATCAATATTTTGTTTCATGTTGTGTATATCAATTTGTGTCTGGTTAATCACTACTTTGGCTATCTTAATCATGTGCAAATGATATAATTTTAATCATTGTAATCCATATCTGATTTCTTCTAAGTGTATAAAAGATATAACAATTGTCTAATTCAGTTTGTGAATGACAGGTTTATCTTCTTCATAAGTTGAATTATAAAGTATAAATTTTTGCATAACAGGTTTCCCTTATTGCAGAGATTTAGAAATCGTAAGATTGTTATGATTTTTTATGTCTTGTTTGTCCTGTTAACAACTCAAAGAGCAGCACAGCATATCGTTTACGAGAAGCTTTTGGATCAATCCGGTGGGAGTTTACTTCCTCCGACCAGCTTCAAAGTCATCAAACACAGGGCAGACTTGGAGCGTTTCCAGGTCAGTTAGTCACTTCTTTGTCTACTGTTCTTATTAGTAGTTTAGTTTAGATATAAGTTTAATTAGATTTATATTAGATTGTTTAATTTCAGTAAATATATTAGATTGTTTAATTTCAATAAGTTTTATTTCTTATTCATAAAAGATAAAAAATCAAAAAAGATTCCTGGTTGTCTTAGGACAGAAAGTAAATGAGTTTTACAGGTTTTATTCAAATCTGCAAGTAGTAGATAATGTACACTTGTGAATAAGTTGTAATTCAATCAGTAATTAGATAGTTGATTATTAGAGTTAGTGTAATAGTAATTAGTAGATTGTATATAATAGTTAGAGTAGTTTATATTTAGTTTTAGTTTAATTTAGTAGTTTGTTTTAATTAGATTAGTGTATTAGTTTGTTTTTTTTTAGTTAATTTGTTTTATTAGTTTTAGCTAGTTTAATTTGTTTTATTAGTTTTTAGTTAGTTTTATTTGTTTTAGATATATTAATTAGTTTAGATTAGTTTTCTCTTTGGTTTCCTTAAGACCTTAGAGCGGCCAACGGAGCTGTTAAACTCGTCAAGGTGGTTCATTCCAAACAGCTTGGGTTATTTAGACAACCCCGGACCGGTTCCACTCTCTCAATTGATGGACGGACAATTTCTCCCACCAACACTAACATATCTTGTAGGTGACTCAACTTCAACACATCCATTTGTACTTGTCAAAATGCAGTAAGGTACTTTAGCGCTCATTATCATTAAAGGTGAGTTGCTCATGCTGGTTAACAACATACATTAATGGTCGGTAATACAGTGATTTATTTTCATGCTCAACATCAACACATTCATTTGCATGATAAGAATTGTACCTCGTATTTGGGTAGAGGTTGAAGATGATATGGTTTCATAGTATCAACAACAACTTGTAGTAGTTCACTTTCTAAAATATTCTTGTAGCAATATGTTCATGTATTTTTCTAATAAAGATGGTCATTTAGTCTTGTTGGAAGCCACCAAAACTCCTTTCCATTCATGTTTGTTTCCAACAAGTCAATAGATTTGGATCAACATTCATGTCTCCAACACTCCTTTTCATTCAAAGTGTTATCTCAACTCTAATGTACCTCCTATTCATCCTCCATTCAGAACATATCAAGTTCTTGTGATTCCTACATCTTCGGCATCACCATCAATCTAAGCTCCATACAAAGAAATGAGGAATTTGATCAACACAATAGTTGAATGAAGACATTATAGCAGGTATCCAAAGAGAAGCCATTCAATAGACATATGCAAAGAGCATAAATTCCAGTAGCATGCAAGCAACTTGCAACCATCAGAGGAACATTCCAGCTACATCAACATTTGGTACACCAAGGTTTGATATTTCTTGTTTTATTATTTAGAAAATAGAATAAAATTGCAAATTACTTTTAAAAATCATTTATGGTCTTTTATCATCCATAATATCTCATTCATTTCTACCTTACACTACCTATCATTTCACTACCATCATTACACTACCATAATTACATTACCATCCTCACACTACCATACCTACCATAAATACTATCATACTTGTTCATGCATTTACTAACCATAATCCAATTCTATATCCATTTCCCATCTCCCTATTTACCATACATCATTAACTAATCATTTTCCCTACATCTTTTCATAACTTATCCCATACATATCCTATCACATAATGAATTCCTACGATTCCTCATCGTGACTATATGATTTCACATGTTTCCCTTTTTACAAAAACACATTACATTCGGTAAAACCATCAATAGGCCTATTTTTTTGTTGAGAGATTTGAAATTTTCCTATCTTGTTGTGGAGATGTAATGTCCCCACTTTGGGACATCATCACAGTGCATAGGTTTATGATGACCAGAGTAGCTAGATGGATGTTATAGCGAGTACAGGGGTTATTGAGAGGCATTGTGAGGTCCAACTTGCATTGCTCATCATATTCCATAATTATGAGCCATTCCGCACAGGTTGTCTTTAGTTTCGTTGCATTCCAATGATTTCCATGATTTTGACTATTTTGAGCTATAAGTTAATTAAATTAATTGAAGAGGTCATTTTGGGCACATTACTTGGAGGAACCTCTCAATGTAATAGCTCATTGGAATCGGGAGAAGCAGCACTACAGGATGGGATGGTGAGAAGTGACTTTCAGTGGCCAGGGAAGCCATAAGGAGAGATAAGGTGTTTTTCAGAGGTAAAAAGGTTAATTAATTAATTAAAGTGATTTAATTAATTAATTAATTATTAATAAAATGAAAGTCACTTTGGAGGGACAAGGAGAGAAAAATGTATAAAGGAAAGGCAAGGGTCTCTACTCATTCATTCATGTATGATCATCTTTTGATATATGGCTTATAGCTAGTGAGCCCAACATTGGGGGTTTTGAGGGTTTTGACTTAACAAACCCTGGAGGATGATTCGGTGGTGAAAGATTCCACCTAGCTTGTCCCAAGCTTGGCCTCAGAGATGCAATACTCTCCCACACCATTCTAGTTCCAGATCTACTTAGTTGCAGGAGGATTCTACATCAGTTGCAGGGGCAGAGAGAGAGAAGCTGCACCAGTTAGGGTTTCCAGCAAGAGGGGTGCACCATCCATTGAGGGAGGATTCGTCCTAGCTGAGGAGAAGTGATTTTGAGGATTCTAGGTATTGGGTTTTCCTTGCAGGTGTCTTAGCATCATTCTTGGTGGTTTTCGGAGGCATTTCAGTGGCAGGTTTATTTGTATTGAGAGTGGGACGATTTCCCAAGAGGAGGATGCACCATTATTTGGAGGATAGCTAGATCCAAGGGTCTAGTAGGTATTTTGGTGATTTGAGCACTTGGGTTTTCACTGCAGCATCCCGATCTATCATTCTAGTCGGTTTGTGGAGCCATTGGAGGTCCCTAGGAGGGAGGTCGATTTATCTAGGGTTTTAGGCATCCAGGGGGCACACCATTCAGTGGAGGAGGTTTAGATCCATAGGGTTTGAGATGGATCTTGGAGATTCAGACACCTGGGTTGTTCTTGCCATCACCCGATCTACTATTTGGCATATTTCTTGGGGTGATTGGACACTTTTGGCAGCGGGGCCGAATTGTTGAGGATCTTCATCTATCCAACAGGGCGTGGCATCTTCCTTCTAGGGGGTTTAGCATTCTTACGACTCAGATCTACTTGTATTCAGTCTTCATTATATATCCAGCCTTTGGAGGCTTATTGTATTCTTCTATTGGATCATTTTGTAGCAGCTCTATTATCTATCTTCTTGGCCATCTGTTGATCATTCCAGATCGGCATCTTCATTGTAGCAGGTTTCTCTATTTCATGAATAAAAGAAGTTTTGAGATGTTTTGTCTTGTCTATCATATTGTGTATGGTTGAGGTATGTCCCATGGTTATATCTTCTTGTTATTTGTTGCAACACACATATAACCACATCAGTAAAACCCTAAACGTAATTGTAAGCAAAGTGTTTGACGAAATACCACAACCAGAAAAGTTTTGAAGACACCCAAACTGTGATGATCCTGGCATAATGGCTTGGGATCATTATAGTGGTATCAAAGCTTAAATCCTACCAACTTGAGGGGTCTCTCATAAGGATAAATGAATAGTTGGAAGGAAATGGATAGGATATCCTTTGAGATAACATGCTTGGAGATAATATATTCCGACCTTAGCGAGGAAAATAGGTCTCTCATAACCTTTCCTCAGTATGTAGCCTTTAGAAAGATTAGTTGGAGAAAATGGGATATTTTACATGGGATCATCATAGCAGATAAAAAGAAAAAAGAAACAGCTAGATGAATGGAAGAACAGAGAAACCCCATGCCCAGTAGGAGCACGTAACCTTGCTACAGTTGCAAGGGGCTGTGGGAACCAGATCAAAGGTGCAGGGATCAGGACCAAAAGAAAACTATTGAGGCACGCCATGACATTGATGATGAGATCAGTGAGGATGGACTGATAGATGATGATTTTGGATAGTCTGATGATGATAATGACTCTTGCACAGAGGCTAGTGATAGTGACTCTTGTACAGAGGATGATGTTACTAGCATGCTTGAGGAGGATGATGACCATTGTATAGTGGATAGACAATCGGGAGGACCGGATGATAGTACTAGTACTTCAACAAGCATATCACATGGTGTTGATGACCTTACACCCCAGCAGAGTGGTGACACTAGTGAGGAATCACATGTGTCAGCACCTACAGATGACCAACCTCCTATGGTGGTCGTAACACATTTTTCATCTTTTCAGAAATCCATGATAGCCACGTCATAGGAGGATACTAGTGGCATGTCAGATATGATGGAGGAGCCTTATGTGAGGGATGCACACCATGGACACATGGATCCATAGATCCAAGAGGAGACACAGGACGTGCAGGTAGTTGATCCTACACTTACAGATCAGCATGAGAAGATTGAGTCACATCTTTTAGAGACTCCATTAGTTGAGCAGATTGTGGAGATTGATAGAGTGATGGAGCACTTACTTCCAGGATCAACCTGAATTGATGAGGATCCACTCTTTATTGGTTAGGACAACCATGAAACGTGTCTGGATACATCTACATGGGATCCAGGCATAGATGATAGTAGCAGGGTGAGTGCACAAGAGGATACGGCGGCTCATATAGGATACAGTGTGATTCAGAGGGAGATAACACCTAGTAATGGGGTGCAGTGGTAGACAAGAGGACCCATCATCACAGTAGTCAGTGGGAAGTTCAACATGTTATCTTATGCAGACAGTGTTTTTTAGGATTCCAGAGTTTCCACTAGCCGGACTGACACTAGCAGTGAGAGACGTGGGGTGACACCTCAGCATGACTATGATCAGGAGTCACACCACTTAGCGAGGCAGCTGAGGGTCAGTGAGAATGTTGGTGGTCTAGCAGAGGAGTGCCAGTTGATGGATGAGAATGAGGAGTACCCAGAGTCATTGATGAGTATGGAGAGTTATGATTTGGAGGCACGGGAGATGCACTCCATGAGGATATTTGATATAGTTGAGCACTCACCGACGCATGGGGACTCCGGAGCCAGGGGTAGTTTTGAGGAAACGTCATTTTGTGTTCTGAGAGTGGTTGACCTTCATGTAGAGGTTGATCCAGCAATACGCCCAGAATCTACGATGTAGCAGGAGTCTATGGGAGACGACATGAGTATGTTGGAGCATACAGTGATTAGTGATAGCTCACAGGTACATGCCGATATGTATGGTGGGATTCAAAGGGGTGTACTTCCTTGCAAGGAGGAGACACACTTAGGGGAGCATGCAGAGGCCACTCCTTTGTAGAAGCATATGGTTATGAGATATCACCTTCACCATTTCAGTAGTTGCATGGGAGATGAGATATGGAGGTTGGTTGACCAACAGTCGAAGGGGTTACTTCCGGTTACACTGGATGGTTGGGATTCAGTGATGACCACAGGAGAACATCTATCATGGATACCGATGGACAAGCTTCTGGTCGAATCCTTGGGATTGACCAAAGCATGTGACACCTCCCAGTATGATAGTCAGCTGCAGATGTTTCTATTAGCATGTCCTGACACTTTTATCATAGACAATAGCATGAGGAGGGATAGCTCGTGGCTGAGGGCATGGAGAGTGAGTAGGCCGAGACTACATGACAGGAGTACTTTTGTGGCATACAGCAGGTCAGAAGTGGACCATGTTAGAAAGACAGTTGAGACTTGGTGCATGATGGTGAGCATCTGTTAGCAATATTTCTTGCATAGGGGGGTAGAACACAAATGAAGGGGAAAAAACCCACTTGTCCAAAGTTTCGGGCGACAATGCGCCCGTGGTAAGCAGCAAGCAAGATCGGGCGGTCCCGATTTGCGCGCTGGGAAACGGGCTGGCAGAGTCCCCTAATAAAAGTCTAATCAAGCTTATCAAGAAGCTATTGGAGGATAATAAAAGGGCCTGGGACTCAAAGCTCAAATTTTCACTTTGGGCNTTTATGGGATTGAGGCAGTTTTCCCCACTCAGCTTGCCTTGCCTGTGGCAAATCTTCTCCATGACTATGAGGGGGAACCTAATCTTATGCTCAGAAGAATTCATCAGATGGTGGAAGTGCATCAGATCAGAGAACAGGTCCTGGACAGAGCTTACAATCGTCAGCAGAAGATCAAGCAAGCTTTTGACAGAAAAAAACAAGAAGAAAGAGTTTGAGCAGGGTGATCTGGTGCTCAGGTGGGATGCACCCAGGCAAGAGAAGGGCAAACACAGTAAATTTGATGCCCTCTGGTTCGGGCCTTTCAAGATCCTTGAAGTGTTTTCCAATAACACTTACAGGTTGCAGGATCTGGAAGGCAATGAAGTTTTTAGTGGCCCTGTTA
>JASDQU010254767.1:0-16100 GCA_032191745.1 Picea mariana | reverse complement strand
CTAGTTCCATATATACTTAGTTGTAGGAGGATTCTACATCAGTTGTAGGGGCAGAGAGAGAGAGGGTGCACCAGTTAGGGTTTCCAGCAAGAGGGGCGCACCATCCATTGAGGGAGGATTCGTCCTAGCTGAGGAGAAGTGATTTTGAGGATTCCAGGTATTGGGTTTTCCTTGCAAGTGTCTTAGCATCATTCTTGGTGGTTTCTGGAGGCATTTCAGTGGCAGGTTTATTTGTATTGAGAGTGGGACGATTTCCCAAGAGGAGGGCACACCATTATTTGGAGGATAGCTAGATCCAAGGGTCTAGCAGGTATTTTGGTGATTTGAGCACTTGGGTTTTCACTGCAGCGTCCCGATCTATCATTCTAGTCGGTTTTTGTAGCCATTGGAGATCCCTAGGAGGGAGGCCGATTTATCTAGGGTTTCAGGCATCCAGGGGGGCACACCATTCAGTGGAGAAGGTTCATATCCATAGGGTTTGAGAGGGATCTTGGAGATTCAGACACCTGGGTTGTTCTTGCCATCACCCGATCTACTATTTGGCATATTTCTTGGGGTGATTGGACACTTTTTGCAGCAGGGTCGAATTGTTGAGGAGCTTCAGCTATCCAACAGGGAGTGGCACCTTCTTGCTAGGGGGTTTAGCATTCTTACGGCCCAGATCTACTTGTATTCAGTCTTCATTGTATATCCAGCCTTTGGAGGCTTATTTTAGTCTTCTATTGGATCATTTTTTAGCATCTCTATTGTCTATCTTTTTGGCCATCTGTTGAGCATTCCAGATCGACATCTTCATTGTAGCAGGTTTCTCTATTTCATGAATAAAAGCAATTTTGAGATGTTTTGTCTTGTTTATCATATTGCGTATGGTTGAGGTATGTCCCATGGTTATATCTTTCTTTTTTTTTCTGCAACACACATATAAACACATCGGTAAAACCCTAAACGTAATTGTAAGGAAAGTGTTTGACAAAATACCACAACCAGAAAAGTTTTAAAGACACCCAAAACTGTGATGATCCTAGCATAATGGCTTGGGATCATTACAAGAGAGCTTCGAAATTTTCCTATCTTGTTGTGGAAAGATTCAAAACATGTTTCCCTTTTGTTGAGGAAGGGATTTGAATTCAAAAGACAAAGGATATGACTCAAGGTGCAGTCTATACAGAAGGAGATGAAATGTGAAAGGAGAGATGAAATGTTTCCCTCTTCTCCTTAGTTTTTCAGACTACACCTTTCATCTCTCCTTTCATACCTCCTTCTGAAAAACTAAGGAGAAGAGGGACAACACACTTACAAAAAGGTTGAAGGAAAGATACGGGAAGGGAAATCGATACCAAAAGAAAATAAGGAGAGCCACGAAGGGAAAGAATTCAAGTCTTGAAATGGTAATCACATGGTAATCACAGAGACAGAGAAATAATAGTGGCACACAAAACGAGAAATTGAAAACACAAATTGCACAAAGACAGAGGTATTTCTATCAACAAATTCAATTCTCAAAAATTTTGGGAGTGTTTTGATTCTATGTCAAAAACAACTTTAAAATAGATATGTATTGAAGGACATTAAACACGAATGGTGTGACAAAAGAATGGATTTCTAGTTATGATCGTCCAATTATCTATGAGCCATCTTTTAGAAGTGATCAAAAGGAAGGCCTTATCTGCGATTTGAAAAAATATATGAGAACGTTGAAGAATGTCCATTCAGGAGCAGATCTTGATTCTTCCATAGCAACTTGCTTGGGTTATAATGCAAAGGTTGAAAATTGCATGGGAGGACTTCAACTTTGTCCTATGAGAGGGTTGTCACCTAAATTGGTGGGACTACTAAAAATTTTTCTAGAGCATGTTGAGGAAAATAATGTTGGTCCACTCCTTTAGATACTTGTAGAATTGTGATTTGAACTTAATCCTCTCCTACTTGGACAACATGAGAAACTTAAAGATCTTGTTTCTTGGATCTTGATCTAGACACAACTATTAGAACTAATATGGAAAGAGGATATGAAGGATTAAACAATGCAGACCCATTGGATATTATATATTTCATTGTTTTGGTGCTTGAAAACTTTGTCTCTATCATCAAATAATAATGAGGACCTCATTTATCTCTTAAAAGAATGGTAGTATACATATGATCTATGAAATTCAAATGGTGATCAGTGGGAATTATATGCAAAAGTTGTTGTTGACCGAACTCGACTTGCACTTACATATAGAGTTGAACACTACCATGAATTTATGCATCCAAGTGCAGAGTACTTGGGTGATTTGCTTGGAGTAGAGCACTAGGCAATCAAAATCTTCACAAAAGAAATTATATGAGTTGGATTTGTTGTTTCTCTTTATTTGCTTCTAAATCGTATGGATCCAATCCTTCAGAAAATTTCTAACCTTGGGCACTGGTAGATAACCAATCCAGTAGAAGTATGTGGCTTTGTCACTATAATAGATTATTTACTTAGGGTTCAAAACAAGGTCTATGATAGACCAACAATATTAGTTGTGAACATAGTAAAGGGAGAGGAAGAAATTCCAAATGGTGTAGTTTTTGTTCTCACGTCTAATATGTCAGATGCTCTATCACATGTTTCAGTGTGATAAATAACCTGCAAGGTATGTTTTTCTACATGTTTTGACTAGAATATTCTCAATGATTTTCGAGAAAAAGAAGGGAAGGTATTGTTGAAACGACCTTCTTCATCAAGCCTAACATTTTTTTGAAATCAATGGGACTGATTTGTTGGGAAGTTGTGCAATGTTTTCATCTCCAAATGAGTTGTCCCCAAGAATCGTTTTAAAGAAGAAGTGTTTTGTTGGAACATGTGCAGTGTCAGCTAATGAATTTAGTGGTGAACTAGTTGGGTCTAATTTTTTTAATATTGCATATTTGAGAGGGAAGGTTCCTTCATGGGTCAAATTTCCAATGTCATTTTCTCTACCATTTGGAGTTTTTGAGAATGTCCTATCATAGGAATTGAACAAGGATGTTTCCAATAAAATAATAGCTATGAACATCCTTGTAGAGAAAGGAGATTTCACCAAACTTGGTGATATTCGAGAAATTGTTTTGCAACTTATGGCACCTCTCCAATTGATCAATGGAATGAAGGTCAAGATGCAAAGTGAAAAAATTCCATGGCCAAGTGATGAGGGTTAAAAGCGATGGAAACAATATTGGATGGAAATAAAGAAGGTTTGGGCTTCAAAGTGGATTGAAAGGGCATACTTTAGTGCTCAAAAAGTAAAAGTGGAGCACAATGACCTTTGTATGTTTGTCTTGGTTCAAGAAATAATCAATGTCGATAATGCATTTTTCACTCATACAACCAACCCATTGTCAGGAGACACATCATATATTAATGTTGAGATTGTGAAATTATTAGGAGAAACATTGGTGGGTGCATACCTTGGTCGAGCAATGAGTTTTGTTACAAATAAGTTTTCCTTACAGTCCCCCAAGATAGTTGGTTATCCAAGTAAGAAGGTGGGTCTCTTCATAAAACAATCAAGCATATTCCGATCAGACTCAAATGGTAAAGGCTTGGAATTCTATGTAGGCGTTGGGATTTATGACAGTGTACCTATGGACCACGAAGAGAAGCACTTGATTGATTACTCTACAAACAAAATAATAACAGACCGAAACTTCCAATACTCAATAATTATTCTGGTTGGGGTTCATGAACATTACCAACATCAACATCAATAATTGAACAAAATAAAAAAATTAGAAGAAAAATTTCTTAGCAACAAAAGGAAAATGACCAACTAAAAGAGGAATTTAAGAGGTTGAAAGAAGAGCATGTAGCAGCCACTCAAGGGAAGATCCAAGAAACAAGACTGTCATCAGGAAGGTACAAGCTAAGAAAGAAACCAAGAGTGCATTAAAACCAAAATTTAAAGACAATTTTGAAGTTTTTAATTTTGCATAAAGGACATGCAAAAACTCAAGTCTGGGGGAGGAAGATGTTGGGTTCATCTTTTGTCATAAAAATCATCATGCACACCCTCTTTTTACCAATTCTTTCCTCCATTTTGGCATTTTTGTACCTATTTTCACTAAATCCATGATCAATAAAGGATGAAAAAGGTAAGTGTTAGTTTTCTTCTGTGTTTTACTTAATAAGTGAAAATGTCAAATTCTCAAGTTTTTTATCAGCATTATTACTAGAAAAAAAAAATCTCGTAATTGCTCCGAGATTAACATATTTTCAGGATGAATCAGAGAAAAAGGGCATATGGGTTTTGTTCCTAGCCTTCATACCATGTATTGTGAGCTTTAGGGGCATGGGAAATGGCTCAAAATTCACCAGGCAACACTTAGTCAACGCATGCCCTCCACACAAAAATAAAATAAACAACATAAAACACAAAAATGATCTTCACATGCCATTTTTGGATCGATGAAGATGAATTAGAAAATTTGAAGACATTAGTTTTGTGCAAGATAATCCCAATTAGTCGACTTGGGCGGAAGTTTTATAGAGACTGCATTATTTGGGAGATTTATAGGATTTTCTAAATATGTAAAACCCAAATTTTTATGTGCGACCAATATTTGAATTTCCCATCAAATCACGGAGAAAATCGCTCATCTCGAGTCCAATCCAGCATTAATAGGAGGTTGTTTAGATCTATCATTACTCCAGAGAGGGTTTTGAGGTTTATTAGTTCTGTTTTATGATGTATAAATATGTCAAACCATTGAGGCATTAGGGGAGTGGAATTTGGGAAATTTATGAACATATTGTAGTAGAAATTTTATCAATATAAAGACTTTGGTTTTCTCCATTTGATTTGTTGATCTTGTGCATGAATCAAAGCTTGGAAGGGCCCCCTTGTAATGGTCTATGACACATTTGTACATTATTGTACAAAGGTTTTATTTTTTATTTCTTCATTTGTTGTTTGTTGGTAAGTATTTCATTGTTTTGTTTTATTTAATAGTTCTTTCATCTTTAGTTTAGCTGCAAAGGTTTTCTATTTTGAAAATTGCATTTAGAATTAATCTTGAACTTCCTCTTAAATCCACAATCTTCATATTACAGTGAGCATTATTACAATATGCATCAATATAATATATGCAATGATGTTTTTCATATAATATACACATTGATGCTTAGTAACAAATAACAAAGTCGACATCTCACCTCAAATGTTCAAAATTTCACTTTCGTCCAGTGCACATGGTAATACATGCACTAGTGGATACAAATTATACAAGCATTGTTGTGACATAAACAAAAAGAATGACCTAGTACATGATATTTATATGAGCACCAGTGATGCATGAAACAAAAAATATGAACCCATGCATACATAAATATAAAAAGAACAAGTGATGCATAGAACAAAAAGGCGTATTGGTGCATAATAATTCTAAAAGCATTGGTGTTTTTTAGATTTTTGTATTGATCAGTGTCGTTTATGTAACAATGAACCCATGAATTTTACCAATACAATCATCGACAAAAACACCTCCACTAAAAACTCCACCCGCACATTTTTTTAGTTATATGGAACATCCATTAAAAACTTTGTTATGAATAGTGGAGGTTGTAGAGGAGTTTTTTTGCAAAAATTTCCCAAACTTGTAACACTGAAAACCTTCATAAAAACCTCTGCTACATGATGTTTCCCTTGTAGTGTGAGTGGCTAGAATGATTTCCTTAGTCCCATAGAAATAGATTTGTAATGAATTAACTAGAAAAGGAGAGGCCTGGAAATTGGTCATTAAATCATTGGGAGAATCAAGCTTGAAGATTGCATGACTTGGAGGATAAATTTACATGCATGTAATTCTTCTCGTTCTCATGTATATTTTATGGTAAAGGAAAGAGCAGGGTCATGGTGCAGGAGATTTTTCAATTGAAATTTAAATATAACTCTTCGTTCTTTTATTAGTGATAGTTATATTGTTGGTCCTCATTTGAAGACATGTTGATCTAATTGTTGGGGAAACATTTCCATTAAGCCAGGCATTCCTTCTCCTGGGTATTGTTGGAACGTTTTTGCATTTTCTTGGAAAACCAATATTATACATGTGTGTGTGTACTTGAGAGGTTTCTAGATAGAATTAACATATCTATCCTTGAACCATAGTAGAGAATATATATGTTTATTTCTTTTTAGAGTATTTTGAAGTAAATGGATGTATAAAACTCATGGTGTGTGTAGTTGGGATATAAACACTTCAATTCAAAAGAAATTGCATATTCAAATATTCACTACTTTGTTTTCAGTCAAGAGTCCATTGAAGAAATTATTGGTGGTTCTTGGGCTCAAAAATAGACCTCATATTTGTGATAAACTAGATGTGCTTCCTATTCAAAAGAGAAGCATGAATAAAGGAATTGGCAATTGGAAATTCTTGACAAGGTTTTTCACAAACAATTTTGTTGTTTGACACCACACATAGTGGGTTGGCCTTTGTTAGGCACTCATCCAAATCTACACATACATAGGGAATCCTAACCATTTATGTATGCATATCTGGTGATGAATAATAGAGAAGCTAAAACTCAGAGACCTAATTGTATTTATGTTGTCATTTGGTTTCTTATGTGAAAGTTATATTGAAGACAAGACATTAGCCTTATAATCAATCCTGAGTACAGATTGTATAGAAAATATTTAATTTTCATAAAGGATCCATGTTGGTGAAGTGAGTGGGATATAAGTTCCAGGTTTACGGATCATTCATAAAAAAAACTCATTGTCACTTCTTCCTCTTCCTCTTGAGGTGGATTCATTTGCATGATAATTTAAGTGTTGTTGAAATTTTGTGAATTCAGTTGATACTATCCATTTTTATGTTAATAATTTTGATTATGTTGTTGTCCTTTACTTTTTCCTCTTCCTCTAAACTTGGTGGAAAATACATTTTCCATCATATCATTTGCAATTCTTTCTTCAATAGATAACAATTCATTACTCAATTCATCAATTTTAATTTTTCATTGTATTAGATCTTTGAAGAATTCACTATTGGTGAAAACCATTTCAATTTGGGCATGAGACTTCTCAAAATGTTCTTGATCATTCTTCCTTTTGAAATATCTTCACTTAAAAACCTCGTTTGATTTGTAATATCTTTCATTTTAGTAAATATTGTTAGGATATTTAGACACTTAGGAGTTAGTTAAGATCTACTTGGTCTAATATGTCGTTAGGTAAAAGTGTGTTTCTTAGTGTGTTTCTTTAGTATGCATTAGTATGCATTTGTAGTTAGGAAATATGACGGTCACGATATGTTCCCAACATAGAGTGATCTGACGGTTCATACTCTCATCGATATTAACGACCATTGATTTGTGGCTTAACACCCTATTGGTCCATGATATCTATTTAAAGAGCACAGAGGGTCATTTTTCGATGATCGATTGTGAGAAATTCTCTTGTAAAATATCTTTGTAATCTTTTTCTTTGCATTAATAAACTGCTCCAAGTGGTCGCATTGGCTGGGGCCGTGGATGTTTCCCCGTAGGGATTTTACCATGTGAAAACATCGATGTGTTGACCTTTGATCTGGTTATGTGAGTGGTTACTAAATGTGTTCATCCTCTGTTGGAATACCTATTTTGTCGAACATGGTATCAGAGCCTGTTTGAAGACCCGCTCCTGTTGTAGATCGAGATCGTGAAGCCGAGTTTCCTCATATCCATTTTTTGTCATTTACATACATTTATGGGCTTCTAGGACTATTCCATTATGTCCAAATCATTCGTTTAATTTAGGAATACTTTTTGTTTCACTCGAAAAGGTTTTCGTTTGCCCAAGATACGGCCATTATAGTCAGATCCGGAGGTATAAAGCTTGAATACACATTTTTTAAATTTTTGCAGAGTAGTGTTTTGGTTTTATTTCGGTTTTGTATTATTTATTTACAAGTTGCTACTATTTTAGATCTACATATGCTCTTTTCCCCATGCCCTGTGTGATCTCGGAAAATCAAAAACAGATAGGAAAAGGTGCATCTTTCGGGTAAGCTAACCAAGATCTAACATGCTCTCCAAGGCCGTCAACAACAACAACAACAACAACAACAACACCCCAAATCCTCCTTCTGAACATTACAATAATTTTTTCTAGATCATTTGGTTAAAATTTTCCTTATTAAGTAAGAGGTCTTGAGTTCAAGTCTCTCTTTTGTTACTTTTTTTTGAAAAAGTTCATGCTAAAATTGTAAATTGTATTTCACTTCAAGTATAAAAGTGAATCATTATAAGTAGCTTTAATATTTTATTTTAGAGTTATTTTGATCCAGATGGATATCGATGGCCACCCACCTTTTCCAACTGGCTCAAAATAGTTTTCTGACAATTTTGGCAATTTACTATTTTTAGCAGTTTTAACTTTTGGGGCCATTTTGAGGGCCTAAATGAAGGTTTTTCAGGATCGAGTTCCGCAACTTTAGAAAAAAGCATGATTAATCCCCCAACATGAATCTCCTCTATGATACCTTTCCAACGGGCTATCACACGCCTAAAATGGAGATCATATGCAAAAGTTACGACCCCGGGAAGTTGATGTACTAACTTACCCAAATGGGGCCCATATGACTTTTGGCGCTTCATCTCCTAGGGTTAGGTTTTTGGATGTATATGGTTTTTGGCATTCTGGTTTATTGTAAAAATTCCCTCAGAGCCTCATTGTAATATTCTTCTGGCAAATGCACACAGCCGTGACATCTCTTCTTAGAGATAAGCCGCCACCATTCCAACAAGCTTGTTTCCGGTGCATTTTACAGTTTCAGCTTATTTCATTATTGAATAGAAAACCAGTTTTACTGTATCTCTATTATTTTTTGTTAAGAACTTGTTAATAATCTGTATTCATTTTGTTCTGCTCATAAAATCCAGATCAATGGTATCAGAGCGGTCTTCTCCTTGTCGTCTTAATGCATGTCCCCAACGAGGTCGAAGTACAAAGAGTTGGGTCTCGAGCTTGTTTCTCTTGAGGATAGAAGCTCTCGCATGCCCAAGTGACCTCTCATGACAGGAGAAAAGAAAGATGACGGGACAAGAGATCCTTTCAAACTATTGATTGAGGAATCCCTCATGCAACAGAGGAACGAGATGATGGATAGTTTCACGTACATCCTTCGGCGGCTACCAACAGGCGATGCATCTTCTTCGAACGGAGGCACCACCCCCTTCAAGGTACAAATAAACTTGGATATTCCTATATTTGAAGGTTAGATAGACATAGATGTTGTAGACAAGTGGTTGAATCTACTAGAAGGGTATTTTTTTGTCCATAACTTTTTGAATAGAGAAAAGATTACTTTTGCACTCCTTAAAGTCATTCCCCATGTCAAAGATTGGTGGGAAACTTTCTGTGAGCAAAAGGAAATAGAGGAAACCTCATTATTTTCAGTCACATCCACCTGGGAATCCTTCAGGGATGCTATTAAGGAACAATACTACCCTGTCGGAAGCTATGATGACCTGTATACCAAATGGACCACACTGCGGCAAGAAAGAGACCAAGCAGTGCCCGATTTCACAAATATCTTCCATACCTTGCACACCAAGCTGGGTATCAAAGATTCAAAGCGAAATCTAGTGCTCAAGTATCGCAGTTATCTGCATAGATACATCCAGACCGAAATGGAATTTCTGGACATCTCATCCTTGGGCGTGGCCTACCGATATGCCGTCAAAATGGAGCAGAAGCTAAAACAAAAGACACGGTAATTTGGGCCTAGGAACCCCTCACAACAAAAACCAAGAAAGGGTGGCCCCAACCCACAGTACAAAGGACAAATAAAATATGGACAGTATAGGACAACCAGTCCAAGCTGCAAGCAAAGAAGGACACCAAAAAGACAAAGAAAGATATCGGGAAGTGGTGCGACTTCCATAAGAGCCCTTGGCATAACACTATTGACTGTCACTCAAAGCAGTCATTGGTGGTCGAAGTGAAAGCCTCCGAATCAGATGTAGATTCTGACTCTGAGCCAGAACCAGAAAGGGGAATATGGATCATTGACGCAGAACCTAGTGCCACCGTTGCTACCACCAAGCTCCATCCTGGTGAACCAAACGAGCTAGAAGAAGGAGAGCACCTCTTCCATTCACAAATGTGGGTAAAAGGCACCCCGCTGCACTTCATCGTTGATAGTGGTAGCCAGAAGAACCTCATCTCAGCAGAGGTCGTCAAGCAACTTGCCCTGCCAACAATGTCGGACCCACAACAATACACCATTGGATGGCTCCACCAAGGAAGCGATCTCCGCGTCAACCAACAGTGTCGAATGTCGTATGACATCAAGCCCTTCAAAGACGAGGTATTATGTGATGTTGCTCCTCTCAAAGTTTGTGATGTTCTTTTGGGCCAACCTTATTTATGGAAATGTCATGTTGTATATGAGTCTAGGCCTCGTAGTGTTATTATTACTTTGAACAAGAAATTGTACAGTATACTCGAGGCAGTCCCACCTAGTGCTATTTCCTTGATCTCTGCCAAGCAATGCAGGAAGGTCATCTCTTAGACAGGGAAGTTTGTCTTCTTCGTGATTTACTCTCAGAATAAGAGAAATACCACAACCACATCCAAGGTCTCTGCGATCGACCTCTCCACACAATAGAAGCAAGTAGATAAGGTCATGGAAGAATACTCAAATATCTTCTCCTCACCTACAGGGATACCTCTTCACTGCCAGGTCAAGCACCCCATCGATCTGACCCCTGACGCACCGCTTCCAAATGGGCCAATCTATCATCGCTCTTTGTTAGACAATGAGGAGATCAAGTGATAGATCCAAGAACTGCTCCATAAGGGTCACATCCATCCCAACTCATCACCTTGCGGGAGCCCAATCATGCTAGTACAGAAGAAAGATGGAACCTGGCGACTCTATATTGATTACCGGGCTCTGAATAAAATCACAGTTAGAAACCGGTACCCGATTCCCCGAATCGACAACCTCCTTGATCAACTCACGGGGCCTAAATACTTCAGTAAGATTGATCTGAATTCTGGCTACCACCAGGTCTCGATATAATAGACAGATGTATGGAAGACCACCTTCAATTCAAAGGAAGGTCTTTTTGAATGGTTGGTCATGCCCTTTGGTTTGACAAATGCTCCAGCCACTTTCATGAGGATGATGGACAATATCCTACAACCATTCACCAATACTTTTGTAGTGGTGTATCTGGATGACATTCTAATTTACAGCAAGACTTGGGCCGAACACTTGTAGCATATTCAACAGGTTTTGCACCCCCTGCGGCAGCATAAGCTATACGCCAACTTGGAAAAATGCTCCTTCGGCATGGACAGGGTCCATTACCTGGGATACATCATTGATCAACATGACGTACATGTGGATCCAACCAATATCCAAGCCATCTGTGACTGGCCATCCCCAACAACACTCACTGAGCTTCGGAGCTTCTTGGGCCTTGCCAATTTCTACCATAGGTTCGTGTTGGGATTCTCCCATATTGCATGGGCCCTTAGCCAAATAAACAGGGGTGGTGGTAAGGAAAAATTTTCATGGGGTCGGTCCCAACAACAAGCATTTGATTATTTGAAGTAGCGCTTGTGCTCAGCCCCAGTACTTTCACTACCAGACCTATAACATCCCTTTGGAATTGAGACAGATGCTTTAGACTATGTTGTCGGTGTCGTTCTCACTCAGCACGGCCACCCCGTGGCCTATCATAGTGAGACATTGTTAGATACTATCCATAAGTACCCTACTTACGACAAGGAAATGTACTCCATTGTACAAGCCTACTGCCAATGGAGACATTACGTTCTTAGGAAGGAGACAGTCATCCACACTGATCATAAGCCACTGCAGTTCATGCAGACATAGGGAAAATTGTAGAATGATCGCCATCAAAAGTGGTCCACATACTTGCAGCAATTCCACCTAACATCAAGTATAAAATAGTAAGCACCAATCGCGTCGTTGATTGCCTCAGCATACCGCCAATCACAACACTCACCACGGTGATAGACTCTTGTAGCCATGAGACATCTGGATGGCCCCAACTCTATGAGACAGACCCTGACTTCGCCACCACCTACCAAATGTTGGGTGCAAACGCAGTTGTCGATAATTTCCATCTTCAGGATGGGTTGTTGTATCATCTGGGCCATATCTATGTTCCATCAAGTAAGCGAGCGAAGCTGATCTGGGAATCCCACAATAGTCGGGTGGCAGGACACTTCGGCATCAAAAAGATAGTGGTGATGCTACAGAAACACTTCTATTGGCCGAAACTTCAACAGGAGGTTAGCAAGTATATCAAGTCCTGCACTGCCTACGCTATTGCCAAACCGACCACTGAGAAATAGGGCCTATAAACCCCTCTTCCTACTCCTTACAGGCCATGGGAATCCATCTCAATGGACTACATGTCGAGCCTCCCGTCCACCAAGCGGGGAAATGACTGTGTTTTTGTGGTTGTCGATCTCTTTTCTAAGATGGCGATTCAGGTTGCCTACAAGAAGAGAATCATAGCAGAGGCCACTGCCAAGCTCTTCTTTGAACGAGTCTGGGTACATTTTGGAATCCCACAAACCATTGTCTCAGATCGAGATAGTCGATTTCTCAACACATTCTGGTCGATCCTCTGGTCACTGTTGGACTGTTGGACACCAAGTTCACCAAATCCACGGCCTTCCACCCCCAGACAGATGGCCAAACCGAGGTTGTAAATCTAATTATTGTGCATATCCTTCGCATGTATAATTCAAAGCACCCTCACACATGGGATGAGAGCCTTCCCTATGTCCAACATAGCTACAACCGAGCCCTGCATAGCTCAATCGGCCATAGCCCCTTTCAGGTGGGGTTGGGATTCCAACCATTGGGTCCCATAGATGTTGCACTTCCCCTTGCGGTCACCTCGACCGAATCATCTACTACTCCAACTGAAGCTGACAAAGCCACCTGGTTCATTAAGCGAATCCAGCACATCCACCAATAGGTTCAAGATATCCTACAGAAGTCCAATGACAAGTACAAACAATGCCATGATCAACATCAGGTGCCACATAATTTTTAGGTGGGCGACAAAGTTTGGTTGCACTTGCAGAAAGAGCGCCTTACAGGACCCAATCGGAAGCTTCACCCACTCCGTTATGGGCCATACACTATCACCAAGGTCGTGGGGGGAAATGATTTTGAGCTCAACATTCCTCCCTTCCTCGCCCTGCACCCAGTGTTCAACGTGGATCTCCTTCGCCCTTATTTCCCACCATTATTGGACACCTCAGAAGTAGCAGAACAATTGACACCAACAGAGCTCAACCCCGACTGCATACAACAGGCATCTAATGATCATATTTTGGACACATAGATCAAGGAAACTCGACAACAAAGGATCCATCTTTATCGAGTCGTCAAAGCACGGCAGCTCCTACACCAAGGCAAGTGGCTCACCCGGGACCAAATTCAGCAGAAATTTCCTCATATAATGGGGGACCTCAATGCAATGAAGAACATTTATTCCTAAGGAGGGAGGATTGATCCAAATGGATATCGTTGGCCACCCACCTTTTCCAACTGGCTCAAAATAGTTTTCTGACAATTTTGGCAATTTACTATTTTTAGCAATTTTAACTTTCGAGGCCATTTTCAGGGCCTAAATGAAGGTTTTTCGGGATCGAGTTCCTCAATGATAGACAAAGGCATGATTGAGCCCCAAAAATTAATCCCCTCGATGATACCTTTCCAACAGGCTATCACACGCCTAAAACGAAGATCGTATGCAAAAGTTACGACCCTGGGAAGTTGATGTACTGACTTACCCAAACGGGGCCCACATGACTTTTGGCACTTCATCTCCTAAGGTTAGGTTTTTTGATGTATAGGGTATTTTGCATTCTGTTTTATTGTAAAAAGGCCTTCAAATCCTCATTGTAATATTCTTCTGGTGAATGCATGCATCCATCACATCTCTTCTCAGAGATAAGCCACCACCATTCCAGCAAGCTTGTTTCCGTTGCATTTTACAGTTTCAGATTATTTCATTATTGAATAGAAAACCAATTTTACTGTATCTCTATTATTTTGTGTTAAGAACCTGTTAATAATCTATATTCATTTCGTTCTGCTCATAAAATTTGGATCATATTTATTTTTCATGCAACTTTTTTGTTATAAAGTAACTTCATTGTAAAAGTGATCCCCACTTCTCTTTATAAAAGTGGGTCACTTCATAAAGAAACTTACACTATCACGTGGTCATTTGGTTACCGTTTATGCATTTTTTTAAAAGGGCATAACTCTCACATCCGAAGTCTGTTTTTAGTGTCATTTTTTTAAAACCGCATAACTTTTCGAGCTCTTTCCATCCAGATCATCAGTTTCAATTGTTAAATCCATATTATCAGCATATTTAATATGGCTTCTACAAGTAATGTTTTGCTTACCAACACCAACTACTTTCAATGGAAATCTCATATGGAAGACTTATTAAGAAGTAAAGGCTTGTACCAGATTACCTTGGGAAATGAAAAAGAACCCACTGATGATGATAAGAAATCCAAATGGGCTAATAGGAGTGATGAAGAACATGGACTAATCGAAATGTCCATCTCTCCTAATTTAAGGTACCACCTTCAAGAAATTGATGACCCCGAAGAAGCTTGGGAAAATATTGAATCTTTGTTTGGTAAACTCAATATTATTCGAGCACAATAGTTAGAAAATCAAATACTGACCTTGAGTCCAAGTGGTTTTTCTTGCCTTGGAGACTATCTATCTAGGTTTAAAACACTCAGAATTTTATGTGAAGAATGCAAGATAAAAATGGAGGAAGAGAATTGCATCTATATTATTCTTTCTAAGTTAGGTAGTGCATATTATGTGTTTGTATCTACATTTTATGCCATGAGAGAGGCTCTAGGGAAATCTTATGAAAAACCCACTCTTGAGTCCTTTTGTGTTGCTTTGATTAGAGAGGAAGATAAGCTTTAACAACTTGGAGTGATCAACACTGCAGGTACCCCCAACAAAGTCATAGTTTCCCAACAGAAAGATAAACCCAAGTATCCCAAGAAGCAATATCCTCTCTACAACAACAAGCAACATAAGGGTCTCAAACCCGCTCAGACAACTTCAGCTTCTAATGGTGACAAAGGAGAAAAATATAAAAGTAAGAATACTAACAGACATTGAAACTTTTGTGATAAAGATGGTCATGATGAGTCCAAATGTTTCAAGAAGATGGTAGCTTTAGAAGCAGTGATGAAGAAGCACAACATCAGTATTGATTCTACTTCTTCTTCTTCTTCTCATGGACATGCACTTTTTTCTTCTGGTTTCTCCTTCAATACAACTTCTACTTCTACTTCTACTTCTACTTTTGATGAGTGGCTTATTGATTCTGGAGAATATTATCATATGGTTAAGGATAGAGCCGTATTTTCTACTCTAAATGAATGTAACACCAAGAAAATATTTGTTGGTGATGATAGATCTCCTAGTGTTGAAGGATCTGGAACAGTTCAAGTAGAAAATGGTCATTTCAATGATGTATTATGTGTTCAAAGTCTTTCTTGTAACCTTCTATCAGTGTATCAAATCACTCATTCAGGTGAAGGTAAAACCATAGAGTTTTCACCTCACTAAGTTGTAATCAAGGATCTAAAATATCCTAAGCATGTTCTTGCAACTGGAATTGTTGATGATATTACCAGGTTGTACAAATTTGACAACTTTGGGTCATCATATTTTTCATCAGTTTTTGTTGCTCATAGTGATGACTTGAGCAAACTATGGCATGAGCGGTTTGGTCATCTAAACTATCGCTCATTTCAACAACTATGTAATCAACAGATGGTGACTGGTCTTCCTCTTATTTCATGCAGAGATGATGTTTGTGATGGTTTTGTTCTTGGGAAACATCATCGGGATAGTTTTGACAAACGTGCCTCTTGGCATGCCTCGGGTCCTTTGCAGCTTGTTCACAATGTTTTGTGTGGTCCACTTTCTTCTCCTTCTTTTTTCTGGGTGCAAGTATTTCTTAACTTTCATTGATGACTTTTCCAGACGTACTTGGGTTTACTTCTTAAAACTTAAGAGCGAAGTTTTTGACAAGTTTTTGGCCTACAAGGCCCTTATAG
>JASDQU010254765.1:0-10369 GCA_032191745.1 Picea mariana | reverse complement strand
TTATTTGCTTTTTCTTCTTTTTCTTTTTATTCAAGGGCTAACCAGAGGACACTGCCTTGGCATGGTGACCAGAGCTGACAGTGTTACCCACAAGTACTTTTACAGAGATGAGAAGGCTGGCTCGTGATGAGACCCCCTTTCCCTTGGCCATGCAACCAAAGGTCACTGCCCTGGCGTGGTAACCAGATGGTGGCAAATGTCATACTATTAGGTACCCATGAACCTAATAGGCTGGCTCATGATGAGACCCCCTATCCTCTTGACTAGGTCTTGTTTGTTATTTTTGGGTCCCTCCTGTTTCTTGCTGAGAGGCTTTTTATTACCTTCTTGGGGATCCTTGGGCGAAGCATCTGGAGGTTTCATTTTTAGGCTTTTATCTTTTACCAGCTGCTTTTACCTTCTGGGCCTTTAGCCCCTTCTTCCCCCGAGATAAGGTGCAACCCGACAAACAAGTCCATCTAATGCCCGGACAAGGGGAATGGGATAAATGAGCGGGAGATAAGATGAAATAGTAGTGCTATGATGGGAGCAGACGATGGCCTCTCAGAAATCCCCCCAGTGGCAAACCAAGACCTATGGGCACATGCTTGCTAGGGCACCCTGTCAATCTCCCCANCAAGTGGGCTAATGTAAGATCCAAGCAGTTGTCAGAGATAAAAGGAATCAGATGCATATATTTAAAGGTTTTAATGATCAAAAGTGATACATACCATGATACCTGGACCAATTACCTCATGGAGCAAGAACCTCCTCCGATACAAGACCAAGCCGAAGGTGATGGATGCTACTGTTGCTGCTGACAAGCCGAATCTGATGAGAGAAGAAAAGGATGGGCCTTCCAGGCAATGCTTGGGTCAATCCTGCTCTCGGTATTCCATGTCTAGGACCTATGGGCCTCGAGACATGATCTCCTAGTTATCCCTAAAAATCGGGGATAACAAACACCATAGTCGTTGTTCCCACAACAGACCCTATAGCTTTGGATTTACATGAGGTAAAGGAGGCCAATGCTCAGAGGCTTATTCTGGATGGGGTGAAGGACCTTCTTATCCCACACTTGGCTGAGAAGAAGACATCCAAAGAGATGTGGGATGCACTGAAAAACTGGTACGAGGCGAAGAATGAAAACCGAAAGATGGCCTTGAAGGATAAACTGCATGATACTAAGATGGGTAAGGGTGAGAGTGTGGCTTCTTATCTTAACCGGGTAGCTCAAGTGAAAGATGAGTTGGTTGTAGTTGGGGAGGTCATTTCAGATTCAAAGTTGGTGAGGATAGCCTTGAAAGGCTTCGCCAAGGAATGGGAAGTCTTTGTGAAGTGTTTGGTGGGTCGTGAGCATTTTTCAGATTGGAGCAGACTGTGGGACAATTTCACTCAGGAGGAGATCTGAGAAGGATCTCAGAGTAGTGGACAGAAGGGAGATGGAGTTGATGAAGAGAATGCTTCTCTTGCTTCAAAGGGCAAGGGGAAGAAGAAAGAAAATTCTAGGAGGGACTTGAGTAAAGTCAGATGTTACAATTGTAACCAATTGGGGCACATTACTTCTCAATGTCCTGAGAAGAAGAAGAAGAGGAAGGAACAAGAGGGGCCTGATATAGCTGCTACAACAACTATGGAGGACTTTTCATCCAAGTTTGATATGGACTTTTCTTTGGTCACTCAAGTATCCAGTGTCGGTAGTGTTGGATTTGTTGGTGATAGCAGGTGGATTGTTGACAGCGGAGCCTATTGTCACATGACAAGAATATGGTGTGTATTCCTTATTATCATAGAGACAATTCCTGATCAAATGGTGGTGAGTGAAGGAGGTATGGCACTAGCTGTACGTGGATTTGGAAGGGTTAGATTCCGACTCGAGTATGGAGGACTCTAGGTTGATAGAGTTCTGTTTGTTCCAGGGTTGAGGGTTAACTTGCTCTTGGTTTCAGCCTTGGAAGATGCTGGATATTCTACATTGTTCAAGAGGAAACATGTATTTATCTACAGGGAGGGAGTGGATCCGGTTGAACCACAATTGATTGGTGATCGGATGGATAGGTTGTACAAGTTGCGAGGACAACCTACATGTTATGATTCAGAGTCGGATGAGGAGCAGGAGGCTCCTGAGACTGCGGTGGCTGCAAGGATTCAGTCTTGCATTCTGAGGGAAGAGAGGTAGTCTCTTCTGAGCACCGATAGGAGGCTCAGCTGGTGTGATCGAACATAAGCTCAAGGTGGAGTGGATTCTCCTAGGAGCTCAGGGTTCAAGGTTGCTGTCAGGAGGAGGTCTTCTGGTTTGAGTTATGTGCAGGTGTTGGGGTTGGCTCCAGGTTTAGAGGGAGCTCCTACTGTGAAAAGTGTGATGGGACCGGATGATGGTGATGGCAGCGAGTGCATCCCTTGCTAAGAGGGAGTGTTAGCTTTTATAGCTCAGGAGGTACTTCGCATGTTTTGTCTTGTATGTGGAAGTGACCTTATATTTACACTTCTACGCACTTGACTTTGTAATGGGTTTTTATAAAGTTGTAATAAAGTGGTTTTTTTATTAAAGTGACTTTTTATTAAGTGTACCTTTTAATATTAAAGTGACTTTATTTCATAAAGTGCACTTATGTTATAAAGTGAATTTGTACTTTAATATTTTAAGTGATTTATTTTGGAGGGAATGAATCATGTCCCTTGATCATGTAAAGGCAAGATTAGATCTTGGCCTTTGGATTTAGGGATGTGGAAGGTGAAAAGACACTTGGAAGGTGAAAGGTCATTTTCAGATTATAAGAGAATTCCTAAGGTAGTGTGCAAGACAAGTGAAGAGGAGTTTGAGAGAGATTTTCGAGAGGGCTTTGAGAAGGAGAATGAGGGCAGCAAGCTGGGCACATTTCCCAAGGCAAAACTCTGTTTTGAAGTTGTTGAAATTTATTGCTGTGAGGGAGGTCGTATTGTATGGATTCGTACAATCCGTACAACAGAGAAGCGAGCACGTTTTTCGAGGCAAGAAAGACACAAAAATAGAGGCAACTTGAGGGTATTTATTGTTGAAGGACAGTCGTACAACAACATATTGGCATAGAGTTCGAGGTGCTGATTTGGAGAAGTCGATGCAACATTACGGATTTTTGGGCACAGTTTTCAAGGCAGATTTTGTGGGGACAGTTTGGGTGCTGTAAGTAAATTCTCTTGCTGGAAAATGTATACTTGCTGCTGATATGTACTTTCCTGAAGCTAATAAAATCTCTCTCTCTTTGGGTTTCCCCACATTGGGGTTTTCCCTGGCTGGTTGCCTAAATTTCTGAGTTTTACATGGATGTGTGACTGCTGTTAATTATTATTTTTTTGCTGCAAAAGTGCTCAACAATGTGTATTTCTGCTTATGATATTTTTTGAATGTGGGTTTATACATTTCAGAGTTCATTTAAGACAATTATCTCTAGGTTTCTAAGTGTATGACATAATTTTTATAAGTTGATTGTCATTAAATTTCTTCACCTCAAAATAAAATGTATAAAAAAGAAGAGAAAAACTAGTTGAAGCTGAAATGTTGTAGCTGATACTAGTTGACAACAATCAAATCTCTCCAAACATTAAGGTGCTAGCCTACACCAAGATGGTTGGGCTAGTCAGAGTGCTTCCAAAACATAGAAGCAAACACCATAAAAGTCGTCGAAAATAGGGGTGAATGGAACTGCAAAGGCGTCATAATCAATCAATTCAAGAGCAATGAGAATGGTTCCCATGTATCGTGGTTGAAACACATCTATATGATGTCCTCAAACAATGGCTCAAATGCTGCCATGACCAATCATCAAGCCAACCAAAAACAATCCTTGTAGTTGGTACCTTGCTAAGATGTTGTCGTATACGCCTCTTCGTCAATGAGTTGAAAGAAGAGGAACTGACAAAAGGCCGTGGATACCTGACAGGAAGACAATGCTGTCTTCGATCATGATGTTGAGGATGTTGATAAGTGGAGGATGTAGACCTTGAAGTTGACGCTGAAGAGTTTGTTGCTGCTAAAAACTCTGATGTTGGTGCTGAAGAGTCTGATATTGGAAACTCTAATGTTGTATCAATAAGAGGTGTAGGTGGTGGTTGCTGCAACTCAATAGTAGAAGAGTCATCTTGTGTGATGGACTCTTGTGCTGGAACAAATTGAGCTTGAACGACAGAAATATTGAGACAATTTGCTACTCGCAATGAAGTCCCAACAAAACCAAGTCTAGATTTTGCTGGTCTCATCATAGGCTGAATGGGATGTACAGTTCCCTGTTCATTCTTACAAAGGCCACCACAAGTGTATCCCATCTGATGCATCAATTCTGACCCAAAACCACGAGTGTGCAACTCAAAATTTGGTGAAGGAAGCTCAATAGTGGTCAACAATGCAAAAGTGGCATTAGAAGCAAGAGACCGTTGCAGATCTTTCTGCAAACAAGCAATGGTATCTTCCTTCTCTTTAAATCAACCAAAAAATGTTCATTGAGAAGATTGAATTTCTTCTCCATCTCATTAATATGGGTGGTCCAAGTATCAACTTGAGCTATATGCTCCTCCATTAGGCTCCCAATGAGTCCAAAATCCCTGGAAAAATAGATACACATGTTTTGAAGACAAATCTTGGATTTCTCTTGTTCACCTTGAAGTTTGCTAACTTCTTTGACAAGTTTTAGATTCAGACTTTGAAGGGTCGAGATAACTGCATCTCTATCCTCCATTATAATGATTCTCTCCCAATGAATGATATCAGTGAGATATGCCTGTTAGAGTAGCGATATGAGGTTTTGTTGATTCGTTGCATGCAGTTATAGATTTGATAAAACCGTTGTATCTCCTAAACTACGATGTGGGTATTGGAGATTTTTGGTGAGTGTGAGCATCCATATCAATGCATCTAATCAGATCAACCCAGATCGTGGATTTTGAGATATCGTTGATGGATATGTGGCAACTAAATATTTGATAAAACAACTTTATCTTCTAAACTATGATGTGTGTATGGAAATTTTCGGCTAGCGTGAGCATCCTTATGTAATGCGTCTTTATACCAAAAACCAGATTTACCCATATCGCAGATTTCGAGATATGGCTGACGGATCTATGGCACGTTGATCTTGGAGAGAATGTGAGGCGTAAGAAAAATTGCTGGTGAGTAATCCATCTTTCTTGCTGCTTTGTTCCGTCTTCGGTACTTGTAAAAGAGTGTTGGTGACGACCCTGCTAGCGGTTTGTGGGCTCTGATACCATGTAGAATGTGGTGAGTACTTGCACACGAGATCTATCTAGCGGAAGAACGAACATAGCTTGCAAAATAGAGAAGACGAGAGAAATTGGAGAGAAAAGAATGAGAAAATGTATTAACCAAATGAATGAATGATACAATACAACTTACAAGTGATATACTCTGTATCACATAACTAACTCGCCATAGTAGTCAACTAATGCACATTAGGAGTGTTCTAGAGAGATCTTGCACACGCTAGCAGTCACTGGAGTCAACTGCCACCTAGTCCTAGTTAACTGGTCCATGCAATCATCAGTTAATTGAGTCACACGTGTGGAAGTGAGAGAAACACATGCAACTGTTGGTGATAAAACCGAGGTTGCCATGCATGAGCGACTTCCACTAGTCTAACTGAGTGTAACTGACTTTGAACTGAAGAGGAACATCCTATTTTGTAGGGGAATATTCTCTAAAGAGAATATTCTCATCTAAGGAAGCATTCTTAACATTGGACTATCAAACTTCGGAAAATAATTCTAGGTGAGTGTGTAATATCTCCAATAGTTTCCATATATGCTCCTTCAGTCGAATTAAGAGCAACTGCTGCTTGCTTCCTTTTGAAGCAGGAATCATCCTTGATAACCAATCAATTGCCTATACAAAGATGGATCTACTCCATCAGAATGTAAATCAACAGTTAATTTAGGTTTGATACCATAGGAGTGGTGAAGGGTTTGTAGTCTATCTTCTGAAATCTCTTCAAAATCTCCATTGTGTACTTCCCTTGCCCAAGGAAGAGTTCACTTCCTTCCTGCCAAACTTCTAGACCCAAAAGAAATGCATAAGGTCAATGTCCTTCATGTCATATTCACTTGCTAACTCCTCCTTGCAACATGCAGTGACCTTATTAGAACTACTTGTAAGAATCAAATCATTTACATACAAGACCAAAACAAGCAAATCAAATTTATATAAATAATAAAGGTTTGGATTGTTGTAGTCTTGGTGAAACCCAACTTCAAGAAGAACTCATCAATCCTCGAGTACCATGCATGTGGTCCCTGCTTTAGCCCATAAAGGGCCTTTGTTATCTTGCACATGGGTATTTCGCCCATAAACCTCAAATCCTCTTGGTTCATTAATGTATACTTATTAATCAAACCATTCAAAAAAGCATTGTGTACATCCATTTGGTATAAAGATGAACCAAAAACTGATGCAATAGACATGATTACTCTAATAGAAGTTTACCCTACCACTGGAGCAAAAGTCTCTTCATAGTCAACTCCCTCATTCTAAGAGAATCCTTCTTTGTACTTCTCTATTGGTCTCGCACAATCTCCGATACATCATATTTTAATATGGAGTTATACTTTACCATGGCATCATGCCATACTTGCTCTACATTAGCCTCTTCAAAGTTGGAAGGCTTCGCATCAATGATAGAAGACATCATTGCAACATAAGAAGGATATCTTCTAGGTGGATGATTCACCTGTAAAGTAAACTTCAGATCAAGCATCTTCTCACCTTCTGTTGAATTTAATGCAGCTGCAAGAGCCATTCTTCTGGAGGATGGCATAAGACCCTAGCTGTGGACTAGGGCCCCCAGTTCACTCCTGGGGTTCTTGGTCTGGGACCAAGTAGTTAGAGCCATGGAAAAAGACCTTTATGAGGGCCCCCAGTGGATGACTGGGGTTCTTGGTCTGGGATGAAGCAACAAAAGACCCTTGCGAGGGCCCCCAGTAGATGACTGGGGTTCTTGGTTTGGGACCAAGCAACAAAAGACCCTTGTGAGGGCCCCCAGTAGATGACTGGGGTTCTTGGTCCGGGACCAAGCAGCAAAAGACCCTTGTAAGGGCCCCCAGTAGATGATTGGGGTTCTTGGTCTGGGACCAAGCAGCAAAAGGCCCTTGTAAGGGCCCCTAGTAGATGGCTGGGGTTCTTGGTCTGGGACCAAGCAGTAAAGACCCTAGATGTATTTTAGGGCCCCTGGATGTGTTCCAAGGAAACCTTTCCCTAAGCTTGGATTGATCCTTGGATGTGTTCCTTGGTGGTTGATATAAGTCCCTAGATGTGACTAGGGCCCCTGGATGTGTTCCAGGGTACCCATGCCTAAAGCATGGGTTGATCCTTGGTCTTGTACCTTGGTGGATAAGACCCTAGATGTGTTCTGGGGCAACTTGGTTCTTGACTAGGTAGATCTTGGTGTAATACCAAGATATGTTGATGTGTGATCCTCTTCCCCTCTCCTAGGATGTATCTAGGAGTGTCTATGAAGATGGACCAGATCACATTGTTGATGTACCCCCTTATGCAGTGATGATAAAGTTTATAGGTCACTATGAGACTCATGTGGACATGTTTTTCCATTGTGTAACTTCCCTTGACTTTGTCTTAAAAGGTAACCTTTTTGTTGTTTGCCTTCACTCTTGTTTTATGTGATTGGGGTTTTACTTTATGTATTTAGGGTTTTATGTGTTTAGGGTTTTTGTTATAATTAATATTAATATTAATTGACAATTTAATTAATATTTATATTAATTAAAAGTCAATATTTAATTATAATTTTTAATTACCCTAACCCCTCTCCCTAACTATAAATAAGACCCTACCCATAGCATTCTATACACACTTACTCTCCACACATTTCCTAAACTTGTTGTGACTACCTCAGTTTAGTTTTTCTTGGCCATGGTACGGCTTCTCTAGTAAACTATCTTTTCAGATTTGAGGTATTACTTGCACACTTGTTGGCTGGGAACTTCAGGTTGATTCTGCTTGCTTGGTTATGATGTGCTGGATCTCTTCAAATCTGCCTATGCTCACCGAGATCTCTCCTGTGGCTGCCGCGATCTATCCCATCACTGCTTGAAAGAGCCGCGGACTGTCCCTTGGCTGAGTATGGGTGCCGCGGCCCTTCTTTGTGGCTGCCGTTGTGTGTGTGAGGCTACGGGTGCCTCTCTTCTTTATGGCTGCCACTGTGTGTGAGAGACTACGAGTGCCTCCCTTCCCTTGGCTGCCATTTAGTGACAGGGTTTACTGGATCTCTCTTTGCTGTAACTACCAGTGGGTGAATTTACTCTTTTGTATTCCAGATCTGAGTTTTGTATTCTAGATCTGAGTGTGTGTTATATTGAGAGGTTTGATCTTGTATGCCAGATCTGATTTTGTGTTAGCTTATGGAGGGTTTTGATCTTGTATTCCAGATCTGATTTTGTGTTACCTTATGGAGGGTTTTGACTCTTGTATTCCAGATCTGAGTTTGTGTTTGCTTATGGAGGGTTTGACACTTTTATCCCAGATCTGAGGGTCCTCTTACTTGCTGTCCAGATCTGAGTGTTTTTCTTGTGATCTGAGTGTTCCCTTATAAGCTGATCTACTTGCTGTCCTGATTTGAGGGTTTCTTTTGTGATTGATTTCCTTGTGATTGATTTGAGGGTTTCCTTGATTTGGATTATTATTGTTTCCTTCGGGGTTTTACTATCCATGGCAAAACTGTCCCACGGTTCTCTTGACAGAGTTCAAACCCTAGAGGTTTGTTACATGGACCTAAGCTTCATCTGAGAATACATACAGAGGCATACTTCTACTTGTGACAGGTACCCATTCTTCCTTGGCTAAGAGGTAAGCTAAGATTTGTTTTTCTACACTCAAGAAATTTGTTTATGTTCAGAAATTCATTTTCATGCATACAGATCTGTTTATCTCTTGGTTTAATGTGCTGATCTAAAATTGTTTTAGTGAACAAAATTTAAAAGAATGTCACTGGTTCATTTTTTCCCTAAAATTTAACACCTTCCACAATCTCTTTGGGAGGCTCCTGGGAACTTGAGGAACATGTATCCTCATCAAACATTCATCCCTAGTTACCACTGTCTTTTGTTTCCTTGGAATGTAGATCTGCCAAGCCTTGGATGTGTCACTATACCCAACAAGAATACCCTTGATAGTCGAGGGTTCAAACTTAGTTCTTTTCTTGTCCAGCACATTGATATAAATAGGGCAGCCAAATACGTAAAGGCGAGATACCTATGGTTTCTCACCATTAAAGGCTTCCTCTAGTGTCTTGTCCTTTAATGCCGTCTAAGAACATCAATTCAGAATGTACACTGCCATATTGCACACCTCCGCGCAAAGACACATGGACAAATCTAATTAATGGATCATAGCCTTGGCTGTCTCTATGTTGGATCGGTTCTTCCTCTCGACAACCCCTTTCTGTTGTGGGTTGTAAGGCATTGCCAGTGCTCTCAGTTTCTGCTTCCTTGTGAAATGCATTAAAGTCCTTGGAGGTGTACTCTCTTCCATTGTTAGGCTTCAACACTTTGATCTTTTTACTTGTTAGATTCTCAATAAGAGCTTCAAGCTCTTGAAACTTATTTAAGACTTCATCCTTGGTCTTCATAAAGTAAATCAATGTCTTTCTGGAGGAATCATTGTGGAAATCTATGTTTAGGGCCATTGATGCAAGTTCAGAAATTTCATCTCACACAGGAGGTTTCCTGGATCTAATACCTGTGAACTTTCAGCCCGAGGGATGAACTGAAATATTAATTACACCACCAGATAACGGAAGTTACTTCACTTCACATCAACCCTATTTACTAGGCAGCCCAAGAGAAAATATACCAAACAAGTGTACTTCAATTGCAACAAGTTTCAGCCCTTAGGGCACACCTTTCCATGCAACAGATCTGAAATAAGTTTTTTACAGCAGATATTACAGCAGTAAATCTGTTCCCTCATCTTCAAGATATATGTCAAATCACTTAACAATTTCAGCCCTATGTTATATAAAATGAGCCTGAGCAACAAGTGCTGAAAATTACCAAATCAAGAAGACAATACAATCTGAAAATCCAATCTGCAAGTGCACAATGATTGGACAGCTGAAACACTCCATTAATATATATGAGATGAAGTATATGCACATACCAATAACTTATCACAAGCTGGTACTATTTCAAGCCCTCCAAATTCCTAGCCAAGGTATCACCCTAGCCACCAACCCCTCCTAGCTAGGAATCACTCCTAATCAAAGTTGGTCATGTTATCCCCGATATCATGGGATAACTAGGAGATCATGTCTCGAGGCCCACATGATCCTAGACATGGAGTACGAGAGCAGATTGACTTGAGCATGGCCCTTGAGGGCCCATCTTTTCTTCT
>JASDQU010254764.1:0-16055 GCA_032191745.1 Picea mariana | reverse complement strand
ATTCAAGATAGCATTCATTCCCTTAGCATTAAAACTAAACTCTAACTTATCGTCCTTGGAGGCTAGCACAACAGGATTTGTATATCCAGTCTCTACTACATCCCAAACATCAACACCCAAGGCCATTAAGTATGTTCTCATTCTAATATTTCAGAAGGAAAAATCTGTTCCATCAAACAGAGGGGGCTTAGAGGCTAAAGTCCCTTCATGACTTGTCATGTTTAAGCTTACAGATCTACCTTTGAATAAAAGGAACCCGCTCTGATACCAATTGTTGAAATTACTAAGACATCTGAGAGGGGGGGCTGAATCAGTTGTTATTGTGCTTAAACAATTTTAAGTCTATTAATACATTCTTAATCTTTCTTCAAGTGATCATCAACAATATACAGCTTATGGACAATAAAAGTAATGAGCATCAGTCACACATAAGGTATACACAGAGAAAAATTTTCACGAGGAAACCCATAAAGGGAGAAAACCTTTTCTTCTTCGAAATGATAGGCAGTCTTTTAAGTTATGTACATCATCTATAATTGAGCACCAACTCAATGTGAGGCTGCTACCTCTGTTTTACAAGCTGCAACTTGTTTGAGAGCACCAACTCTCTGGTTTCTCTAGCACCCACTAGAAGGAAGCACCAACTCCCTTAATGTTCTAGCACCAACTAGATGGAAGCACCAAATTCTAGTTACACAAGCTTCAACCTGTATAACAGAGAACACTTGTTCTCCCTTGCACCACCCTGCCACCTTGGTTTCTCTGGTTGCAACCAAATGGAAGCTACAACTCCCTGTGTTCAAGCTCCCACTTGAACCTCTGAGGACAATAGTCCTCCCTAGCACCTCCCAACCACCCTGGTTTATAAATGAATAATTAAACAACCAACTACATAGATAAATCAATTCTTACCACCTCTTCTCTGTTCTATAAATCTAGTCTTCTTCTAACTGTTCTGCAAATCTGCTCTGCTTCAACTTGTTCTGTCATTCTGCTATGCTTCAAATTGTTCTGTCATTCTACTCTGCTTACACTTGTTATGTCATTCTGCTCTGCTTCAAGTCTTTTCCTCATCTGTTACTCTTCTTTGAGTTTTAACTCACACTGCGCATATTCTCAGTCTCACACTGCGTATCCTGTGATTTTCCCTTTCTTACAGTTTAATTCATTTTTCGTCCAGAACAACCAACCGCATACAGTCTGTATATTTTTATTTTATACACCACTCTCACAGCAGTTACCCTTCGAATCTTTGGAGGCAAAAGAAAAACCATCTAAGCAACTGAAACTCCAACCGATCTGAAATCATGAATCAGTTTCACTAACAGATTCGTAACTGATAAATTAACTGTGAGAGAGAACAGTAGCCCTCCGATCATATTCAAGTTTATCTACACCGTTGGATGAACTTTATTAATCTTGCCTTTAAATCGGGTTTCGGCATTTCGGCATTCTTGTGGCCAAGTGTCTCGACACTTCATATCGCGATCTCCAAAAATCCGATACAGAGATTTTCTGTGCTAGATCCTTCCTCAATATGACCAAGGCCATGACCAAGTGCTTATGCATAAAGTGCTTTTAGCGAATTCACATTTCGTGAATCTGGAGATGAGGCATCTCGACTCTCCAAGTCGCGATCCCCAAAACCCCGAAATGGAGCTTATCTGAACTAACTCCTTCCCTTCTCGTGACCACTGGAGGTGACCATAGGTTGTGCCAAAAGGCGCTTCATATTTCACGAGTTTATAAACTTCATTGAGTTTGATCGACGGTTGAAATCTCCATAGATCCGACGATCTAGATCTTATCGCGATCTCGCATCTCACGAGTTTCCACACCATGCTTCGTTGACTCCAAGTCAGCGACTTTTCCTATGATTCAATGGTTCAGATCTGATCTTAATTCAATATCTCAGATCATATCACAATTTTTCATCTCACGAGTTTCCACACCATGCTTCGTTGACTCCAAGTCAGCGACTTGTTCTATGATTCGACGGTCTAGATCTGATCTTAATTCAATGGCTCAGATCATATCACAATTTCGCATATCGTGATTTTGGCATTCTTCTGGTTATGTTTCTTGCCTCTCCCAGTCATGATTCATGAAACTCTGAAATGAAGTCGGATCAATGGTCCAGATCACACCTTGATCTGATAGCTGCGATTAAATCGTGATTTCGTATATCACGATTTCGGTGGTTATATTTCTTAGCTCTTCAAGTTGTGAGTCGCGAAACTCCGAAATGGAGTCGGATCAACGGTCCAGATCACACCTTGATCTAACGGCTGCGACTAAATCGTGATTTCGCATATCGCGATTTCGATGGTTATGTTTCTTGCCTCTCCAAATCGTGAGTCACAAAACTCCGAAATGGAGTCGAATCAACGGTCCAAATCAACACTTGACTGATGGTCATATGGAATTGTAAATGGGATCCAACGATCAGAAATGTTGCTTCTCCTCCCGAGCAGTCTCGATCAACACTTGATCTAACGGTCATCGGGAATTGTAAATGGGATCCAATGATCAGAAATGTTGCTTCTCCTCCCGAGCAGTCCCGATCAACACTTGATCTGACAGTCCTCAAGAATTGTAAATGGGATCCAACGATAAGAAATGTTGCTTCTTCTCCCGAGCTTACTTTGTTTCACTTACTCTGATCTTGCCATCAATGATCTGCCAACAATCCTCTGCACTATCTCTTCTGAGCTTATTCAAATCTTCTATGTAGCGTCTTCTCGTAATGCCCATCTATTACATACTTTCTGTATTCATGCCATCTTCACTATTGTACTTGCAATCAATGACAAGTATACAAGCATGCGTTGTCTGTTAAATATTTGCCAACATATCTCTCATTCTTGGAAGTTTTGTTGCAGCAGCAATTGACTCTTTTGTGATTGCAAAATTGAGATACCCTACATGTGTTATCCTACCATCAAAACCAAATGCAAATTACATAAAAATATCGTCATCATGGCCTTGCAAACTCGACAGAAATGGACCCCAGCCAACATGCAAGAACAATTCCCTACACTGTGCGAATTCTGGAATGGAAAACAAGTCTGCATAGGAGGAGGGTTCATAGCGCTTGGGCATTGTGACAGGGTTTGAATTCACCAAGCAAGGGAAAAATCGAGCCACACAGAGACACGACTTGGACACAGTCTGAGTGCAATTGGAACAGAAGGCAAATTTTACCAAGCAAGGGTGCAAACAGGCCAAGAAATGGTCATGGGTTTAACACAGTCTAAGTGCAATTTAGAACAGAGGGAAAATTTCGACAAAGGTTGGGCACAATTCCTTAACGCAGGGCAGAGAAAATGGCAAGGGAAAATGAAACAATAGAGTTCCCATCCCAATTTTGGATGCTCTTATGGTGGAGGATGTTTCCCACATGTGCGCGCAAGCTGCCATGTGTGGGAGATTCGAATTTGATGGCAAGCTTGGGAGCAATGGAGTGGTGCATACTTAGATCAATGTTCAAGTCTTTTGTCTTGGACATTTGATCATAACCATATGGGGCATCTTTTAATCAATGTCTGTAACAAATTTAATTAAATGTAATTGAATTCTAGTTCCCTAGAATCTAGGACAGTTACTGGTATGCAATGCAATGGCACTTCAAACAACACTTTAAACGGCATTGCATCCATCACCTCATCCGGTACTTTATCTGGTACTCCTGTGTTAAGTGCATTTTCACCTCTTTTAAAGGACAACCTACAATTTTGAAGTATTTTTTACAACCATAGTGGTTAATGAGCAAAGGCAGAGTGCTCCATGCTTACTCATTCTTCTTTTATATGACATATAGTGTCAAAACCTATAATGAACAGGTTATAGCAAGTGTCAAAACCTATAATGAATGGGTTGTAATGAATGATAAACTGATAAAGAGTGGTCTGTTAAGCATGAGTTCAGTAATGTATAGCACACAGGAGTTAAGCATTTAAAAATAACATGAATATCAATGTAATAACCTGTATCATGGTAATAATACAAAAATTCTTGCAAAGACTCCTTTCTCTAGGCAATGATCTTTGTTAGCTCATGAACCCCTCCCCCACACCTAAGTATTGTGACACCTCATAATCAAAAGTATAGGAAACTAGTCATTATCCCCCAATAGCCGAAGATTTACAGTATGTCAAGTGTAAAGATGAAATTTCATAGATTGGTCCGACGAGACAGTTAGGAGATGGCCCCACCTATAGGATAAGAGATCCTATATATAGATAAGAAGAGGTAGGCAAGAGAGTTTCAAGATAGTCTTAGAGTCATTCCCTGATGGCAAGTTTATGAGATTCATTAACCTTAGCTAAACCACACATACTTCATGTCATCTTTGTCTGCAAATAATGCCATACATCAAGACAAGTTTAGATTTATTATTTACTTTTGTCAGATCATCATCCTCGCTAGGTAGAATGCCCCATTACCAGCAAGCATGTTAAGTACTCCGGGGGGTTTACCTAGTCATACCACAGGCCGGTACCCACTGCCAACAGACATGTTCAGTATCCTGGCGGGTTAGCCTCTTAAACCCTCAGAGACTGGCCCTCCGTCCTTTAAGATTTTATTATAAGATTTCTTATGCAAGAAGATGGGGGAACAACTCTAAAACAACTTTTCTTCCTTTTTCTTTTTAATTGGGATGGTATTTATGTTAGAGGACGACTTTCCATTATATTGTTTAGTGGTTTTCTTGATGTAAGGGGTACTTAAGCGGACGTGGCCTATCTAAAGATATGATATAATCAAGCTATTTATTGTGTAGTGGATGGTACCATTGAGAAAGAACAGAAAGGTATCTCTAGGCTCGACTCACTTTCTTCTTTTGTAATTATTATGATGTTTCCATGACTAACTGCTAATGAGACGTCCCTGTTACTCTTTGATAAAGACACTTGACTTACTTACTCAGGTTTCTTGGAAAAAATGTATGAGAGACCTCTAGGCTTGATATTTATGGTATCACTTCCTTATACAATGGTGCAGAGTTTCAAGAGCAACTACTTTAGAATGCCTTAAAAATGATGATTTTGCAAAAACATGGCTAATTACAGTAAGTCACTATTCATTTGATGCTTTAACAAACACAAAATTCAAGTATAACAATGTTTTGATGAAAGATCCTTGAAATTGTGTACTCCCGGTGAAACAATTACTTACAGACATATCTAGAATTGCCTTATTAACAAAATACAAAAACTATTTACATATATACAGTGGAAAACTCGAAAAAAAATTCAAGAACAAGGGGGAACTTCCCCATCTACTAAGGCCAGTGCCTTGTCAGCTGAGATGACCTATAGAAAATCTTCTCTGGAAATGGGCTTATGATAAAACTTAAGTCGGTGTCCATTTACCACAAAGGAGACTTGTCCATCATCAATTGTTTTAATTTTTATAGCTCCATTGTCATATACAATGTCTACCTCATAAGGGCCCAACCAACGGGTGGTAAGTTTGCCTTTGAATTTTTTGAACTGGGAATCAAACAACAGGGCCCAATCACCAGGCTGGAAGTGTTTCTTTTTAATAAACTTGTCATGCCACTTGCTCCTCTGGTTTTGGACCAATATTGTCCGTTGGATGGCATCTTGCTTGATCTCATCCAGTTCATTCAATTGTAGGGCTCGTTGCTTCTGAGCCTCATCCAGGTTCAATCCTAATTCTACGGCAATACAGAAGGTCCTTACTTGGAATTCTATTGGTAAAAGTGCTTGTTTCTCGTACACTAGCTCATAAGGGGTATGCCTAGTGGTATTTCTCCAGGTAGTTCGGTATGCCCACAAAGCCTCTGGGAGCCTATCAGCCCAATCTCGGTGACGTAACTAAACAGTCTTGGTCAAGATGGCTTCCAGAACTTTGTTTGTGGATTCTACCTGACCATTGGCTTGCGGGTGGTATGGAGAAGATTTACAATGTTTAATCCCATATTTCTCTGTTAGCTCTTTCATTAGCTTGGAAGTGAATTGAGTGCCTTGGTCAGTAACAATTACACGAGGGACACCGAAGCGAGTAAAGATGTCTTCATAGATGAATTCGACAACAGACTTCTCTGTGGCCCTAAATAGGGATTTTGCCTCTACCCATTTGGTGACATAGTCCGTACAAACCAAGATATAGTTCTTACTACGGTACATGAGTGAAATTGGTCCTACAAAGTCGAGGGCCCATTTTTCGAAGGGTTCTATCATAAATTGGGCCTGCAAAGGCATTTCGTCAGATGATGTAGGTCTACCTATCCTTTGTAAACTATCACAACTTCTCACATACTTGGCAGCATCTTTGAAAATGCTAGGCCAATAGTAACCTGAATATAATACCTTATATGTTGTGTGTTTATCAGAGAAATGGCCACCACATGGTCCATCATGAAAAATTCATAGTATTTCAGAGACCTCATCCTCTCGGACACATCTACGAATAATCAAATTAGGACCTGTGCGAAAAATATCATGACCAACCCAAGAGTAATTAGCACTTTGTGTAATAATTTTCCGCTTTTCATGAAGTGACAAATGAGATGGTAACTTCATATGAGCCAAATAGTTTTCCATATATGTAAATGATGGGGTATTGAAAGAAAGGGAAAAAGGATGCTCATCTGGGAAACTATCATCTACAGGGATGTCATCATCCTCATTCTTTATTCGGGAAAGAAAGTCAGCTACTACATTATCTTTTCCAAGTCGGTCAAGCACAGTAATATTAAATTCTTGTAATAACAAGAGCCACCTAGTCACTCGGCCATTATTTATAGGTTTATTCATGAGGAACCTAATGGCGGAATGATCAGTGTGTACAAATACTTCATAACCTATAATGTAATGACAAAACTTGTTAATAGCATGAACAATTGCCAAGAACTCTTTCTCGGTGACTGTGTAGTTCAACTCAGCAGGGGACAAGTTCTTGCTTATAAAATAAATGACATAGGACTGTTGGTCTTCTTTCTGCCCTAATACCCCTCCTATTGTGGTGTCGGAGGCATCAATGGATATATGAAATGGGAGAGTCCAATTAGGCCCTCTAAGAACTGGTGCCACAGACAGCTTAGCTTTCAGGGTTTCGAAGGCAGTTTGACACTACTCAGTCCAAACAAAATCAACATCTTTTATCAATAATCCAAACATAGGTGCAACAATCTTTGTAAAATTTTCAATAAACCGTCGGTAATATCCAGCATGTCCAAGAAATCTTCTCACCTCTTTCTAATTCTTGGGGGGTGGAAGTCTAATAATGACCTCAATCTTTGCAGGATCAACTTGTATTCCTTCAGATGAAACATGATGTCCTAGAACCACTCCTTGAGTTAACAACATTTTGCATTTTTCATGACTTAGAGATAGGTTTATTTCCTGGCATTTGATGAGGACTTTTTCTAAGTTGTATAAGGCTTCCTGGTAAGTGTTGCCATAAACTGTGAAGTCATCCATGTAGACCTCGACAAAATCATGAATAAGATCAACGAATATCCCTAATACTGCTCATTGAAATGTGGCAAGAGCATTACACAATCCAAATGGTAAGACCTTATAGGCATAGGTGCACCAAGGACAAGTAAAGGTAGTCTTGTCCTGGTCCTCAGGTGCTATAAGAATCTGGTTGTACCCGCTGTACCCATCTAGAAAGGAGAAATACTTCTTTCCGGACAAGGTATCTAGAACTTGGTCAATGAAAGGAAGAGGAAAGTAGTCTTTCAAAGTGGCCTTATTGAGTTCCCAAAAGTCAACACAAATTCTCCATTTCCCAGTCACTTTCTTTGGAACCACTACTAGTGGGGATACCCACTTACTGTCGGAGATGGGATAGATAAATCTGACATTTAACAACTTTTGAATTTCCTCCTTGACTATGTCTTTGACTGTTTGGTTCATCCTTCTCTGGGGTTGCCTAACAGGTGTTACTCCCCCTTGGGTGTACATATGATGGATGCATGTGTCAGGGTGTATACCCTTCATGTCAGTGTATTCCCAAGAAAATGCTCATGATTGTTCTTTAAGGATATCTACTAATTGTTTATGTTGGTCTGTATCTAGCCCAGAGTTTATATGTAAAGATTTCTCTGCACTAATCTCATAGGGCATAGTATAAGACATGGAAGACTCATCTATTTCGAAAATAAAAGATGTCGAAGACAAAACGGATGGATCTAAGTGTTCTTGAAATTCTTCCCCAAACATGTACTCAAATTGGGGAAAATACTGTGGAAAATCCACACATGTAATAGCATAAATGAATTGGTTTAGCACATTTTCTGGTGTATGCTCCTGAAGTGCCCTTGCATGGTCACTAGGCAATATGGGTTCTTCCCAGTCTGTGTTCTCTTATGGACATTCAAGCCACCATATATTCTCCATAATAGGTTGAGTTGGAGGGTAAATGGTGAGCTTCTGGATAGAGAGACCATTTGAGATGGTCATTTCTCCTTCTCTACAGCCAATAAATAAATGCATTGTCTGTGGCTAGCCAAGGTCTTCCCAAAATAATAGGATCCTTTGAATGAATGAAAAAAAAATCTACAGGGTACTCCCATGAGGCTAAAGTAACCATGACATCATATAAAATCCCTTTAGGTATAATCCTAGTGTTATCTGCTAATTCCAAAATGGTTGGGGTAGGCCGAAGAAGAGGTTGTAATTGTAATCATTCCAAGGTAGTAGCGGTCATAACATTGATGGCTACCCCTAGGTTAATGAGAGTGTTTCTAATGGAGACCTCCTTAATGGTTATAGTTACTACGGGGTTTCCTGGATTCCCATACTTTGCTAGCTTTGGCTGCTCTAATATGTACTCAGAGAGTCCTCCTACCAAATGTACTATAGGAGGGTCCTTTTGCTTCCTACCTAGCTTCCTTATACACAATTATTTGACTACATTACTATAGATTGGAATTGCTTTAATGGCTTGAAGAAGAGGAATCTTGACACAAATATTTTTCAATTCATTCAAAATGTCAAATTTCGGTTGGGTGGTAGGTTTCTTGATTACCAATCGGTCTAGATAAGGAGGGACCTACGTAATTTGTGAAGGTTCATTTTGGGGAAGCTTGGGTTCTTGATTCTTCGGGATAATAACATATTCCCACCTAGTGTCATCCGTGGGTTGTTGGGTAGTTTCTTCTTCTTCTTCTTCTTGAATGACTATTGAAGGTCTCTGCCTATCTAGAAATTTTCCCAATCTTAGTTGCATTCCCTGTAATGGAACAGGAGTAATGATATATGTTGGGAAGGCCTGCATCTCAACATTGTTAAGAGGTTGAGGGGTCTTATTATTGTGATTCGACACTGTTTGTGCCAGTAATAGTGTTGGTATCGGGGAGCTTGTATTTTGAAATTGGAGCGGTTTTTGTTGTGGGATAGGAGGTAAAGGTGGTGGAACAAAACCTGGCAAAGGATGCAGAGTGTTTGATGAGAACTGAGAATAAGGATGGTTGTACATAGGCATAGGTGGAGCTTGAGGATTTCCTTGGTTGTGTCCTCCCCTCCATCCTTGAATCCAAGGATGTTGGTACTGAGTAGACCATTTTTGCCAACTTGGTGAGTTCCACTTTGTTGTTGATAATAGGGTGGAACTTGAGACTGTATATCCGGATATGTGGGTTGATTCCTAGGTTGCCATGGTCTCTTAGGTGCATAAGAATACTCCCCAGGATCTCCACTCCTATAGATGGCTAATAAACCTGGTCTATGATGGACATTTTTCAGTCACATGGTCTTCTTTACAGAAGCCACAAAGTGAAATGTTATCTAATGGGCATTCCCTTGAGGAATGCTTCCTCCTGCATCTTGGGCAATATATGCTCATTGCTGCATTCTCCTCCTCCTATTTCTTTTTGAGTTTAAGGGTATCCAACTGGGAACCTATTGTGCTTAGGATGTCTGTCTTGAATTTTTCTAAAAGGTTCCCTATCTCTGCTCTCATAATACCACTTGAACTAACTAGTTTTAAGCTTCTATTGTAAGGGTCCCGAACATTCTTTCCTGTTTTGGCTCTACTCCTTGAGTAGTTTTTACACATTTCACATATTTCAACAAATGATTTATGAGAGATGTCATCTGATTCCATCAGGTTAAGAACCTCTAGATATTCTTCTAAAATTCCCTTAAGGAAAATATCCCTAACTGCATCCTCTAGGAGGTCATGGTATTTTGACTTCTAGAAGATATAACCAAATATTTCCATATAGTCTTCAAGGGTCTCATCTTCCAATTGTTGGACTTTAAAGATGTCATTATGAGACTCTTTGGTCTTGCAGTAGTCTTGTTACTTCTTAAGAAATATGTCTTTCATGGCTTCCCAAGACCTAATACTGGATTCTCCCAACCCCATGAACCATCTTAGTGCAGAGTCTTTGAGGGTGGCAGGAAAGAGTTTAAATTTCTGGGCATATTGCACATATTTGTAGCTCCTGCATAAGATGTCAAATTCAAATAGGAAGGTGTCTAGATATTCACTATTTTTACCATAAAAGGTAAGTAGTGCTGAGAGAGGAATATTCTTCATGTTGACATTCAGAGTGGTGTCTAAAATCGGAAACCCAAAGGTAGTTTTGGTTTGGTTTCCATTTTCCTCTTCCTCTCCGTGTCTTACATTGTTATGGTCCTCCTGATCATCCATATTGGCTTGGTTTCCAAAAAGAGAGTACCTAAGTGGTTTTATCTTTGAAGAGAACAAGGTTTCCCTTTGATGAAAAGGTCTTCCTACTGATTGGATGTCTGGGAGTCTACTCGAGCCGGTTGAGATTATTGGTACCAAATTTTCTGTGTCAATTTGAGAGATAATTACATTGGCTAAGCTACCAAACAAAACATTCACGTGTTCAGGGTCTATGATATCTTTAAAATTAGAGTCCCCTAGTGGTGGTTTAAAAGCAAAGGTTGTATTGTTTGGTTCTGTGGAAGACTCGAGTGGTCTTGCCTCCTGTCCTAATATGATTGATGCTTCAATTTCTTGTTCTATAGTGCTCCATGTGTTATTCCCTTCAGAGACTATTTGATCTCCTTGGGTTGAGCTAGCTCCTGTTTTTCGGTATCGGTCTGCGGATTTTATAAGTAAAACGTTCCTTCCCTTAAAGAGATCGGAAGGAACCTTGGTTGAAAGGTCTGATTTTGATTTAATGTATCTACCTTGTGGGTCTCTAGGCCTATTCATGAAAGAAAGCAAAAAAAACAAAAAAAAAACTACCATTTGATTCCTAGGTCTATTCATGAAAGCAACAAAAAGAAAAAACTACTATTGGGTTTTGGGGAACCTGCTATAACAAATGCGCAGGTTCTTACCTTTCGTCCTAAAGTTTCCCTGCAACCAAACTAATGATAAGGTCTAAGGATGATTTAATTCCTAATTACTTCTTACCTTGAGACAACTCCCCGACAACGGCGCCAAAATGTTAGGTGTTTTATATGTACTAAAAAATACACTAAACTACCCTCAATTAAATTGTCAACCCGGGGTAAGTAAACTTAGATTTGTAGCAAAATATATGCCAAAGGTAGAAGGCTGGTAGGAGTGTAGACTAACTAAGGAAATTAGCTATCTAGGGCTAATCTACTCAAGCAAACCTATCTAATGAAAAAATCCTACTAAGCAAATTGAAACTAGGTAACCTAAGTACTTTTGGGCCAAGGACTGATGGATAGTTCCTAAGAAAGTGAATGAAAACTCTATGTAAAGAAAACTAGTTCATGACAGTAAGCAAAGGTAAACTACTAAGCATACTAACCAAATGATGAAAGCAAACTACCTTTAACTTGCCAACCTACATTCAATGAGAAACTACCCTATGAAAGCAAATAAATAAGCAAGTAAGCAAAAGAACCTATCTAACCTATTAAAGAAAATAAAAAAGCAAGCAAAAACACCTAACTAACCTATTAAAGCAAATAGACAAGCAAGCAAAAGCACCTAACTAACCTATTAAAGCAAATAGACAAGCAAACAAAAGCATAAAGCAAAAGACAAGTAAGCAAAGACTTCTCATTGAACAACTACCTAGCCTAAGAGGCAAGTGAACTAAATGCCTAATGCAAAACTATTTCTCTTGCGTGAAAGGAAATTTAAATGCTCAATGCAATGCATGAAAGGAAATCTATTCTATTGAAAGCAAGAAAAACTATCAACTAAACTTATGAAAGCAAGAAACTATCTTTTCTAACTTATGAAAGCAAGAAACTAACTTTAACCTATGAATTACTCAAATGTAATGCTAGTGGTTTTGTGAATGCCTTCAGTGGTGACGGATGATATCTCGATGACACTTAACCACAAAGGACAATTCTAATGGTATAATCTCAATACTAATTTCAATGGCAAAATGAAAGGTGTGAAGTAAACAATCCAATGAAAACTTAGCCATGATAAAAGTAATGTTAAATACCCTGCATATTCATGTATAAACCATCAACATCACAACGAGATCATCATTATCTAACTAAGGAATTTAATTGCATTTTAGTCTATGAAAGGAAATTGCATGAAATAAAACTACACTATGTCTATTCTAGCCATTCAAACTAAAATAAAGAAATAATTAAAAACAGAAATTTAAAGCATGATATTAAAAAGTAATTTGACAATCTAATTTAACCAACAACTAATTAAATGAAATCTATATAAACTGAAGTAAACAAGCTATGACTAGAAACTGGAACTAATTCTATCTATCCATCAAAGATCCCTATCAAATGAAACCCAAATAGAACTCTGTTTTATTCTAAAAACAACTATGTTTTAAGCTTGACTGTAAGAAAATAAATAAAATTGTAATCTGATATCTAGATGCATATGGAGTTAGTGTAGAGACTTGCAAGTATTTTCCTACTCTACAAAATCAATGCATGTTAATATATATCATCATCTAACCTGCAAAACAATTAAAATAATTAAGCTACAACAAACTAGTTAACAAAATATGCATGTACAAAAAATTACAGCAAACTAATTACATTATGAAATGCATAAAAGAACACAAAGAAGAGTTACCAGACTGTTGGTGGGCCCCCCATCAAGTTGTGGTCACTCTCTAAAAGCACACCACGACCTCAGGAGGCCAAATTCACCATAAAAATCAAAAAACGTAGTTTTGGCACTATTCTGGCAATGTAAAACTAGAAACAGAGAAAAATTATTTTTCTGGCAATTCTTATGCTTATGCTACTTGGTTAACAATCTAATGAGTATCATATTGGTATTTAGAAGATTACAACCCAGGTGGTTGACCAGAGGAGGGTCGAACCACCTCTAAATTCGGCAAATTGCATTAAATGCATCAATAACTAACAAAACAGAGGAACCCAATAGGTGCCCTCTTTGGACAACTGAAATCGAGTTGTCTTGAACTTAGTAGCTGGAGGGTGCGATAACAAAAAAAACCCATGTGCTCGATTGTCCACCACTGGCTGCCAATACCATAACCGTCAACTTGCCTTGCGTTTTTGTGCAATACTGGGTGTCGGAACGAGTGTCGGATCAAGTACCGGAACAAATGCCGGATCAAGTGTCGGACCAAGAAACATGGTGTGTTTTGCCCTAGCAGAAAAACATGAATTAACTCTTGGAAACCATAAAATATGATAAATTAAACTTGATTAAATCACAAAACACAAATTATACGTACCTCATGCTGATTATATCATTTTACCATAAAATTCTTCAAAAAACTCTTTTGAAAGATAAAAAAACGCATGTATACATATGGCAAAAAGTGTATAATAACGTCATGAAGATGATCATATCTCGAGCCCAACAAGGTTATTTGTACAGGTTTGGTGCATGGTTGATGCACTTGTTCATGGTACAGGTTTTGTAAAGGTTTGGTACATGGTTGATGCACTTGTTCATGGTACATGTTTTGCACAGGTTGGTGCATGGTAGATGCACTTGTTTATGGTATAGGTTGATTACAGTTTGAGGTACAAGTTGGTGCATGGTTGATGCACTTGTTTATGGTACAAGTTGATTCGTACAAGATTACATCAGTATATCTCATAGTGATAGTGTGACAGTGGTTCCATCATTCTATTTATACGTCAGGGAGGTTGGACGGGGAAAGGACAGGTGGTTGTAGCCACCTTCCAGTTGTAGCTAGAGAACATAAAGGGTTGTAGCCTCCTTTTGGTTGTAGCTAGAGAATTGAGGAGTTGGAGCTTCCGTCAGGTTGTAGCTTGAAAAACTAGGGGGTTGGAGCCTCCTCCTAGTTGCAGCTGGAAAACAAAGGAAGTTGGTGCTTCTAATTAATGTAGTTCTTCAAGACATATAAGAAAAAGCATTATGTGGTTCTCTCCCGCTTTGGGTTTCCATGTAAAAAAATGGTGTACTGTGTATGTGTATGATTGTTCATTTGTTCATTGCTTATTTACTCTGCAGTTATTGGATTATAATTCTACATTGATATAACACTTGGATTATATGGCTAAAAATGATTAAATTACTCTATTACTTATTCACACCCCCTCTCAGTAATCCAACAATTGGTATCAGAGCCGGTTCCTTCAGGAAACAGTTTAACCACTGGAAGTAGATCATGGATTATTCTAAGAATGGAGTAACAATGTTTAATGGTTAGAATGGTTTTGAGTATGAGATGTGGAGCATAAGGATGAAAGTATTTTTGCAGGCACAGAGACATTATATTCGACTATCAATTGTTACAGGATGTGATAGTTCAAAAATGGAAAAGACTGCAACCAAGAAGGAATTGAGAAAGAATAACAGCATAGAAATGGATTTCATCTGAGAAGGATTACCTAATCTTGTAAGAGAAAAGGTTGGTAAATTTTCATCATCTAAAAAACTTTGGGATAAGTTACATGACATATATTATTCACCCATCACAGATTCAAAATATGTCAAAGAAGATGCAGATACAAATCAAGAAGAATTGTGTTCACCATGTCAAGTAGATTCAGAAGATGAAGAGTACATAATCACCAGAGGTATGTTGTTTTGTTTTAATTGTGAAAAATGTGGACATCTTGAAATAGAATTGCATGAAGGAAATGAGACAGAAAAACTAATTGAAAAGGAAGACAATTCTGAAGAAGAATTGATTAGTGCTTTAGATGAACTAAGAGAAGAAAACAATTCACTCAAGAAAGAATTGATGAAACAAAAGGAAAGTGTTCACATTTTTTAAGAAACCCAACAAGTCATCGATAACTTAAGAATGTAGCTAGAAGAAGCCAAAAAGATCAAAGAAAATGTTGAAGATCAAAATCATTGTTTGGAAACCAACATAGCAGCACAGAAGGAAGAAGCAGAAATGAGAGAGAAGATATTGAGAGATCATATTAAGGAAAGAACTAATGATCTAAACCAGCTTGTGGCAGATTTTGTTCAAGAAGAGAAAGGACTTGAAGAAGAAATAATCACATTAAAAATTCATCTTGAAGAAGCGAAAAGAACAGAAGAAGTCATGAAGTCTCAAATAATGAAGAAAGAAGAAGAGGTTGAGAAGCTTGAAGAAGAAGTTGTCACATTGAGAAGTAAAATTTTCAAGCTCAACAAGAATGTTGAAGAGACAGAAACATCCACATCAGTTATAGAGAATGAAGAGAAGCACTCTAGGTTGCTAGAAAAGAAGAATGAAGAAAATAGAAAGAGTTATGCAGAAGTTCTCAAAGAAAGGAATCATGGTCAACTAGAATCTAACAAAACTATTGAAGATACATCTTCAAGAAGACCATCCATGTTCAAGCCACAAAGAAGATTCAATCATGATCATGATCAGTCAAGGAAAAAATTAAGAAGGACTACGCCACAAAGAAGATCATTCACTCCCAGGTATGCAAATTTATTTTATGGCCATTGTTTTTATTGTACTAACTTTGGACATAAGGTTGCAGATTGCAAGGATTATAAAAGAAATGTTCAAGCAAGAAGTGCCTATGTGGTTGCATGTAACATTGAGTGTTACAAATGTCATAACTATGAACACATAGCCAGTGGTTGTAGAAGCATGATCGATACTTCCATGAAAGAGAATATTGATATCATATATAAGAAAGTATGGATAAGAAAACAAGAAGAACATTGTTACA
>JASDQU010254760.1:7576-30499 GCA_032191745.1 Picea mariana | reverse complement strand
TTGGTGGATAAGACCCCAGGAAAAGTTCTGGGGCTACTTGATTCTCTATCAAGTATTTGATGGTACATGACCTTCCTTGAAGAAGGACATAACCACATGAGGGATAAGTCCCATATGCAGTGATGATAAAGTAATAGGTTCACCAAGTAATATGAAGGAATGAATAATGCCACCTTGCAAACCCTCCTTTACCCTTGCTTGATTGGTTTGGGGTCTTGTTGTCTTATTCAAAGGTTAAATTTAAAGTTAAATTTTAAAATGTTATTATCACATGTTTAAATTTAAATTTAAACATGTGATTTTAATTTGGTTTAATCTAACCCTTGCCCTAACCTAAATACTATAAATTAAACCCCACCCTCTCACCTTTCACTCACCTATCATTCTTGTGTGCTAGCGCTGATCTCACTCTCTCTAGCCTGCGGCCTCATTGTATTTTCTGTGGGAGCGGCCTCATTGATTTGCTGTGGATGCCTTCTAGCTGCCGCCTCCTTGCTTCTGCTGTGGGTGATCTTTAGCTGCCGCCATCTTGAGGGTGATCTTCCAGCACCGGCCTCTTCCCTTTGGTTGCTGTTTGAAGTGTGTGCTAGGTGCGGCCTCCTTTGTGTTTGCTGTAGGTATAGCTGCGGCCTCCTTTGTGTTTGCTGCAGGTGTAGGTGCAGCCTCCCTTGTATTTGCTGGTTGGGGTATTGTGTTTCAGTGTGTGAGCAGTGTGCGGCACCCTTAGCTTTTCGTTGAGTGCAAACCCTTGAGGTTACGGCCCTGTTGTGTGAACAAATCTTAAGGGTTTCGGCACCCCTTCTTCTCTGTCTGCTGTGTGGAGAGACTATCTAGTCTGCGGCCCTCTTGCTAGGGTAATCTTGTGGGTGCCATTTGCTGAAGCATACCTAAAGGCTCAGTTTGCCCTCTGCTGAAATAAGGGTTTACACACAGTCCAGTTTTCAGTTCTAAAGTCTCTTGGGTAAGGGTTTTACTGTGTGTTACTTTGAGTGAGGGTTTGGGCATTTATAACCTCTGTTGGGATTGTGTTTCTTTCCTGTGGCCCTTTTGCTTGGTGGCAAGAAAACTTCTTCATTCTTTGGCATGAGATCCATAAGAGATCTATGAACTGAACCTTTGTCTGAGCATATAAAAGGGTCCTATATCTTCTATGGTTATTTGTTCTTCTTCAAGGTAAGGTTGCTGTACCAGGTATGTATCTTACTCATCTCTTGTAGATTTAGTTTTGATTTTACTACAGAACTGTTTAACCTAGTTGGTGTTGAGTAGATCTGAAGAAATGCTTTGAATTTATAAGCTATTCAATTGAGCAATGATCAGACTAAGTTGTTAGATCTTAAATCTGTGTATAACCTTATAGACCTATTGTATCTTTCAGATCTGTTCACTGTTACTATAAAGCAGAGTACTATTTCCTTAGATCTGAGTTTCTATTTCATATTAGATCAGAGTTTCCTCTATAAGTTTATTTGCTGTCTTTCATAGATCTACATTCTATGTGTTCTATCTCTGTTTGAGTTATAGATCTAGCTGTTTTTTATCACTGAAATTAAAAGATACTACTGTTTTGCAAATTTACCCTAATTCTAACACAGAGAAAGAATTGTGCTGGCCGATGGATTATCCAAGACTGGACTTCATCTTGAACAAGGGCAATGGCATATCTGGGAAGAAGAAGAGGGACAAAGTTCAGAGTATATTCATCCTTCCTTCTCTTGGAGATTTCACAGGGATTCATCTTTACACCGTTTTATTTGGAGACTTTGCTTAGCAGATGTTTTTAATGTGAAATATAAATGTAAATCATGCTATGTAATAGGAGGATTTTTTCAATATGTACTGGATGAGAGATCTAATGAGATATATTTCCTGGATGTATCTTCCTACTAAGGAGATAAAAAATGAAGAGACATGCTTTTTTGAAAACTTTTTCTGGACTGTATCTCGGTGAGGACAGCCATTTTGAGGTAAGGTTTTTTGACATGGATTCCTTAGAAGAAATAAATGCTGAAAAGCATCTGCTGAATGTAATTCTGTTTTTTATAAATGAAATTACAAAATTTTTTCTGCGGAAAAAAAGATAGTCAGGTTCCATATTTTCAGTCGCATACTTACTGCATAAGGTAAAGAAGCAACTCATTGCTTCAAGTGTATCCATACTCAATTTTTTGTGTTTTCTATGGTTTTTAGCGAGTTGTTTTTGGGGTACAACTCATTATATGTGCCAAACATATCCAGCAAGTAATCCTGAGTGTAGCCTGGCTGTATTCAGATATGGATACGTCGTAACCAGATCCGGACATGTATCAACCCCATATCAACGTATTCAATATCATACTTTGACTAAATTTTGTTGAATTCCATTATCAAAGATGGTGTGAAGAAATTGTCCACTGGCCTAGATCTTTGCATGAAACAAGTAGCCGCATTCTTCCTCCTTTGTGTCAATTGTCAATACAATTAGCACACCATACCACGAGGATGCATCCCATGTGTCCCCTGTGGATCAGGGATAGGGGAATGCCTATCCTCCACCATCCCAATCAATCAAGAAGGGCACGAGGATTTCACTGGGACGTCCCCTGTGGCAAAGAACCATCTTAGGGACATCCCATTGATCCGGGATGTCAAGGCATCCACCTAACCCATGGGAGATGCCCAACCATCCCCTATGGTGCCCAATGGCCCATTCACTTGAACAACCTCTTTTCTGCTTTTCTTTTCACCTGAAAGGTCCTAATTTGTCGATGGGATCATGGTGCAGCGGTGAAAGCAATGGTATATGTGGCCACCCACCAAGATTCAAGTTTTAGGAGGGATGAATAAGCGTTGCTTATGTTTTAGTGGCTCCTCCTTCAAGGTAATTTTGCCCATGCAAGCGAAGCACTTGCAGTGCCAAACTCTTTGGACCAGTTGTAATGCTTCTCTTTGATCTGAAAAGATGTGCTTTAAAAATAAGGCCCACTAAAGTTTTAAAGGTCCCGTCCCCTCCCAAAGCCCTAAGAAATTTTTGACAGGGAAAGAAAGGGCAGCAGCAAATGAATATTTTGTGAGGTACAACAACAATTTTTTTATCATGGAGGAGAATTTTTCAGCTAAATTATAGTAAAACGATCCCAGTTTAAGGCTCGCCTCGTAATCGCTAGTGCAGTGAATCCTACTTGGATAATTATCAACCATCCACCTCACTTAAGCCAGGAAAATATAAGTGTTATCTACTAAATGTCCTGATTTACAGTACCAAATTCAAGAACTTGATTATTTCTGTGATAATGGGTTTTGTTGTGAAGATGCAATCTCGTTTTTATAAAGGAGGCAGACATCGAAGTCACACAATAAGGGGACGTGTTTTCTATAAAATATTGTTCTGTATTCTCAGAAAAATTGTGAGGGTCGGAGATACTAAAGCCTATGAAAATGTTAAAAAAGGAGTATGCCCTGATTCTGAAAGAAAAAGAAGAGAAAAAGGGCGCATACCAGATCGGAGATTGAGGGTTTTTAATATGGAGTTTGCGATGGAAGAAGAATCAGGGGCAGCGGTGGATAAGTAACGAACTTGACCAATGCTCAAACGCCCACGGAGAGCCTGCATTTTTTCTTGCCTGCGATTTATCCTTCCCGTTCTCGCCAGTGGAAATTAGGCACCACTGGGTATTCGCTTCCAGATTAATAATCAATGGTTATGCCTTCACAATTCAGAGATTTTTAAATTAAACCAAACGGTTCCAGATTAATAATCAATAATCATGCCTTCACAATTCAGAGATTTTTAAATTAAACCAAACGGAGGTACTCGTTTTCTACCATTCTCAAAACATTACATGATTTTCAAAACTAAAGGGTTTACCTTTTTCTAAACTAAACCTATCTATTACTAGTTAGATTAGAACTTTAAAAAAAATTGAAATACAAATAAATTTTGAGTGCATACATTTGCTCTTGGTTTGGTTATTAGTGGAATAAAATTAACTTAATAAGTGGACAAATTTAATTATTTTGTCATCCAAATTCGAAGAATTTTGTTGAAAGTTATAGTTTTATTTCATATCAAAATTTCAAAAAAATTAATAAATCAAGGAGGAACTTTGTTTTGTCTAAAAAAATACACTCACAAGAAAGATTGAGTTTGTCTACCTTTTTAACTCACTCAAACTAAATATGTTTGAATACCTCATAGCCTTCCTCGTCCTCTATGAGACATGGTGTTGGTGCATGTATGTGAACAAACATTGAGTGATAAATAAGATCATAAACAATTAAATGCATTGCATTTGACGTCTTAGAATAGTTTCTACACTCTTAAAATGTCCTCTCTTCTTGTGTGTTATCCCACATTGGTTGTGAAGTGTGATCCACGACAACATATAGGTCTCAACATACCATGATCCATATGCTAATGGAGGTGTGCACGGAGGTAGTGGCCTTCTTACTAACACAATCGTTGATTGGATGCAATATAAATATGGCCTCCCCCTCCTCTATGCGATGTGTTGCGTGGTTGTGTGTGCAAGATCCCAAATTGGTTGTAATTGTGATCCATTCTCTAGGGGAGGTGTTGTGTTGTAACACTTCAATGTTTGATTTGATGTTTTTGGTTTTGACTGATAGGGGATTGTATTATGGACTCATTGTACCCTTGGTATTTGCTTATATTGATGATTGATTGTGATAGACCTAGACATCCATGTGATTATCTAGTTGTGATGAGCACTAATGTTTCCTTGTTGATGATTTATTTAGCATTAAATGTTCTTAATAATGACTATGTAACATTGGTAATCTTTAATGATGATTTAGCATGATGAGTCATTGTGATGATGTGATTGATATTGTATACACTTGTTACAATAACATGCATATTGATGTACTTCATGTTATGATGTTATTGATTTATGATGATGATGTTGTATATACATTGGTATTTTGGAAGGACTAATCTAATTCAAGTTGAGGCGTTGATGGAAGGAAAGGGAAATGCACGCAAGGGGATGCCTCATGGCTCTATGAGTATGACCATAATATCCCATAGCTTAGGAAGCCTTGGGGAAGGGGAAAACTTGAGAAAATGACATATAAAGTTAACTTGAGTAAAAAGGCAAAAGGGAAAGAGTTTTAAGTTACTTTTACCTCGTTATTTACACTTGTAAATTCGCCCTTGAGCCGAAATTTGCCCTTGCATGGGAAGGGGAAAGACCAAGAGCCAAATCTTGGAAAGGATGTCACACATGGGAAGGATTACAAAACAAGTTTTTATGTCCATGATGGAGTTGGTTGAGTCATGAGAAAATGGTCTGAGATTTTACCATTGTTTTGCTAGAACTCAGTATTTGAATTTTGTACTTGGTAAAGCACTAAGTAGACTAAGATGTTGGGAATGTACCTAACCAATATGGGGTACTTATGCTCAAATTGTGCCTAGGTACTTGTATTGTTCTTTTGGGCCCCTTGGGATGCCACTATTGAGTGTCATTGTGTGCACTAGTGGTGAGGGTGGCAATAAGATCCTTACAAAGAGGTAGCATTGTCGAGTGTGGTTGCAATCATTGTAATCATCAAGGGCGAGGGTGGTAGTAAGACCCCTCCACACCATACCTTGCGAGGATTTGGGAGTGTTGTAGCCCAAGAGCCTTTACACCACACCCAAGGTTGATTAGTTGGGAGTTCGATCTATGATATTCATTTGGGAATTATGTATTACTAGTAGAGAGTTTATGTATACACTAAACTTCCTTGCCTCATTTAGTTTGAGCCATGCTCAAGGGCAACACCTGTGAAGGTGGTTGCATTGGTTGGGTGGAAAATCAACCCTTGGGTGTGATTTCCTCTTGTTGATTGAAGATTGGATTGTGGGATTCTAGGGCACTATTGGATTAGCACTTGGACTTTAGAGAGCTAACGGTTACAAATATTTTACTTACATGTTTGTAATTGTGTATTGTTGGTTATCTTAATTTAATTGCACATTTGTATATTGCACATTACGAGATAATGGCATGCCTCTTTATATTGCATTCTTGTTGGATCTTTATATATGTGGTCTAATGGTTTTAGATCTACTTACATTATTGTATATAGTCTTAAAAGAAAATAAACATAAAATTTATGTGTGTGTAACACCCTGATGGGTTGTTACAAAGTGGTATTAGGGACCAAGATTTCTACAACTAGGAGTCTTTGGGGAGATTCTAGGATTGTTGAAACCAATGGTTATAGTGATTTCACCTAAAAAATGAGATATTGAAGTACTTAGGAATGGAGATTGAAAATGAAAATGATATTTTATTTACTAATTGAATAAAATAGTATTAGTATTGCATGCTATATGTGTTTTCTTATTTCTTGGTTGTCTTTGATTTCCAGTTATTAATATTGTTGTTATTAGCTTGTTATCTTAGGAGTAGGGTTAGCAATTTCAAATATTGATTTATTTTTCCTTTAATTTCTTTAATATATAGTAGTAATTGATCGTTAGATGCTTTGATTGGGAGTATTCGTAACACTTGCATTGCTTTGAATCATATTTTAATACCCAAGCATTCAATAATGCATTGGTTTAAATTCATTTGAACCTTGCATAACAATAAAATAGGTTGTCACTTGGATCTAGTCTGAGTGGTCTCGGGATGAAACCATTTGTTACAGTAGGTGCACTTTGTTCTCTCCTTCTTAGACTTTCCTCCCTTCGAGTTCAATGTATCCTTAGAGGATTCAATGCTTTCTTCATCTATGTGATCAAGATCCCTTGATTTATGCTCGTTCTCCATGCTATCATCCTGCATTGCAAGAGAATGGGCGTTAGATCTTCTGAGAGCCCCCATCTGAATGAGCTTATTCTACTCATGAATAAGAGATTATATGAAGTCATCCATAGAGGGCATATTCCAATATTTTCCCATAGAAAGCCTTATAGCGTGGAAAAAAGAAATAAACACATAATACTCGGGCCCTAGATTTGAAAGAATTGAGAGGATAAGCTTCTCCTCTTTCCTATCAATGCCACAAACTTTAGCTTGTTGAAGCAAAGTATTGAACTTGGAAAAGTAGTCATGTAGGGTCTTGAAGTTGCTTGGTCTCAAAGATATGAGCTCATTCTCCAATAGATGTCCTCTTAGTTCATCTTGCTTGCCAAATAATCCATCTAAGTTTGATTCAGGTGGATATCGGTGGCCACCGACCTTTTCCAGCTGGCTCAAAACAATGTTCTGCCAATTTTGGCAATTTACTATTTTTATTAGTTTTTTAACTTCCAAGGCCATTTTGAGGGCCCAAATGAAGGTTTTTCAAGATGGAGGTTCTCATTTATAGCCAAAGTTGATTTAGCCCCCAAAATGAATCTCCTCAATGATACCTTTCCAACGAGCTATCACACACCTAAAACGGAGATCGTATGCAAAAGTTACGACCCCGGGAAGTTGATGTACTCACTTACCCAAACGGGGCCCACATGACTTTTGGCACTTCATCTCCTAGGGTTAGGTTTTTGGATGTCTATGGTTTTTCCCATTCCTACTTATTGTAAAAGGGCTTTCAGAGCCTCATTGTAATCATCTTCTTGCGAATGCGAGTATCCATCACATCTCTTCTCAGAGATAAGCTGCCACCATTCTAGCGAGTCTTTCACTCTATATTTTTACAGTCTCTGTACATTTCTTTCATTAATAGAAACTGTGTATTACTATATATCTGTGTTCATGGTTGCATCTCTGATACATTTATGTTATATTATTGAATATCTGTGATATCTCTGTGCATTTCTTTATTATATCTCTGATCTCATTTCGTGCCGAAAATAATCCGGATCAAAGTTAGTCCATACTTCGTTGGGAGTTGAACAAGATTCAACACGAAAGAGCAAGTCTGGAGAGATGGACAAGCATAGAATCCCATAGGCCTTGTCCATTCTATTGAAGTACTTTACCTTTTCTACGACATAATTGGGTTCAACTTATGTCCCCATAGTGACCCTGTAAAGCCCCTTACTCCTTAGCAGAAGTATGATCTTGGATTTCCATTCAAAGTAATTGAACAAGATAAGAATCACTAATGTAGATGGTTTTTCCATTCTCTTTGGCCTGTTCAATCTTTAAAAAAAACATACGATATAATGTCAATTTTCCTCACAATCCACTCTAGTGCTTTGATACCATGTAGGATTTTAAGCACACGCCAAGATTTAGTTGTGAGAAAAAACTACACTAGTAAAATTGCAAGAAAAAGAGAGAAGAAATAATGAAGTAACACTTGAAAAGATTATGTTGTTGAAGAACCAATTCATATTTCACTTGTATATTAATGCTTGACATGAGTACAAGATATAGACTCTCTGGGGAGAAATGCTCATAATGTTGGGGTTCTTTGTGCATGCACTAATTAGATTTAGTCAATTCTTAACTAATCAATACCATGGGTCAATACCACGAGTCACTAAGTGGTAAATGATGGTAAATGATAAGCTCGATTCCCTTAATAAAAAAGGAAATGTGCACTTCCCAAGGGGCTAAGTTATCCATATCCAATGTGCATTAGTTGTCGTCAATGCCATATGTTAGACTTACTATAAATAGCACTGCTAAAAATAGGCAACCCCTATATTTAAGAATGGCTAAAAATAGACATGGATGTCCCTTGAAAAGTGGAATGTTGTGCATGTAATCTAACAATCATTATGCAGTCCAGGGGGGATAAATGGTTTCAAGCATGTGAATCATTACAAAGGAAGGATTGGATAGAAAAGGAAGTCAATAAGTATAATGATTATCATTTAGTTAAAGATGGGGTATTGCTTTGGAGGAATAGAGTTTATGTACCGAAACACAAGGACCTGAGAAGATTGGTATTTGACAAAGCATATGATGCTCCTTGTGTTGAACACCTAAGGTACCAAAGGACATATCAAAGTGTGAATTAATTGTACTACTGACCTAGTTTGAAATCAAATACTACCATATATGTAGCCTAGTGTTTGGAAAGTCAACAAATAAAAGTGGACCACCAAAATCTAGTCGAAAAGTCGAATCCCCTAAATATACCATCTTGGAAGTGGGAAGAAACATCTATGGATTTCATCTTAGGATTACCAAGCACCTCTAGAGATAATGACTCGATATTGATAGTAATCGAATGATTGATGAAAACATCTCACTTCATTCCAATAAAGACTACTCATTGATGTGTGATATAGCCTACATCTTCATTTGAGAAGTAGTGAGATTGCATGGTGTACCAAAAGTAACAATGACAGATGGTGAATTGAAGTTTACTTTCAAGTTCCAAGAAAATTTATTCCATGAGTTGCACATAGAACCAAGTTTCGATATAGATCATCATCCAGAGACATGTGATTAGACATAAAGAGTCAATTGAAGTCTAGAAGACATGCTCAAGATGTATGTGATGAATCAACCAAGAAGCTAGGAAGACTACATACCTTTAGTGGAATTTGCCAACAATAGTGGATACCATCACTCTATCAAAAAAAGTCCCTTTGAAGCCTTATACAGATGAAATTTCAACTCTCATGTTAGTTGGGATAATCCGGAAGTACGACTAACTCAAGAGTAGGTTACTAGACTGGAAGAAATGGAAAATGTAGTGAAACAAGTTTAGCAAAGTCTAATGATTGCTCAGGATTGAAAAAATAACTATGTAGACAAAAGAAGACTAGAACAAAATTTAAGGTTAGAGAAAAGGTGTTTCTTAGAGTTAATCCCAAAAGGAGTTCTTTGCACTTGGGGAAATGGAAGAAGCTAGCACCAAGATATTGTGGAATTTTTGAGATCTTGGCATAGATAGGTATCGTGGATTACAAACTATCCTTACCATTGCACATGAAAATTCATGGTGTTTTCATGTTTCTTTGCTTAACAAATATGTACCTCACCCTAGTCATATGTTAGACTTTGACGCTATACAAATGAAAGAAATTAGAGAATTTATCACTAAGCAACAAGCAATGGCATTTGTGGAATGGAGCAATAAATTGGTTCAAGGTCCATTGGTGGCACTACTCAACAGATGATTACACTTGGGAATTTGAATCAGAAATGAAGAAGATTTACCCTCATTTGTTTGATGATGACTTGGCTCTGAGTCGTAGCCCTCGTTAGAGGGGGAGGATTGTAACACCCCAATGTTTGGTTCGATGTTTTTGGTTTTAACTAGGGAGATGGTGTTCTAGACTCACCATCACCTTGTTGTTAGCTTCTATTGATGATTGATCATGATAGACCTAGACACCTATGTGATTACCTACTTGTGGTGAGCACTGATGTTTCCTTGTTGATGATTTATTTAGCATTAAATGTTCTCGATAATGGCTAAGTAATAATGTCAATATTTGGTAATGATTTAGCATGCTTAGTCCATGTGATGATGTAGTTGACATTGTATACCCTTGTCACACTAAAATTCGTATTGATGTACTTCATGTTATGATGTTCTTTATTATAATGATGGCATTGAATATACATTGGTATTTTGCAAGGATAGTTTGTTTCAGGCCGAAGCACTAACTAAAATATGAGGAAATGCACTAAAGGGAAGGGATCATGATTCTATGAGGGTGACCATCATGTCATTGAGATTAAGAATCCTCGAGGAAGGGAAAACTTAAGAAAATGACTTCCAAAGTTAACTCGAGTAAAAAGGAAGAAGGAAAATTTTCATAACTTACTCTTACCTCATTCTCTAAGGCTTGTAAATTCACCCTCAAGCTCAATTTCTCCCTTGCATGGGAAGGGGAAAGGACAAGAGCCAAATCTATTATCTCGGAAAGGATGTTACACTTGGGAAGGATTACAAAACAAGTTGCTTGGCATTGATGGAGTTGGTTGTCTCATGAGGAAATGTTCTCAGATTTTACATCATTGTGCTAGAACTTGTGATTTGAATTTTGCACTTGGTAGTGTAGATTATTGGTTGCTCTAACATGGGTTGAGTGAACTAAGAGGTTAGGAGTGTACCTAACCAACCAAGGGTACTTATGCTCATATTGTTCCTTTCTGTTTGTGTTATTATTTTGGGTCCCTTGGGATGTTATTGTTGAGTGTGACTGCATGCACCAGGGGTGAGGGGTGGTAGTAAGATACTTGTAGAGGGTCTCCATTGTAGAACATGGTTGTGATTACTAGGGGAAAGGGTGGTATTAAGACCCTTGCACATCATACCTTGTGAGGTTTTKGGAGTGTTGTAGTATAGGAGCCTCTCTCCTACACTAAGGTTKATTAACTAAGAGTTTGGTCTATGATAACCCTTTGGGAACTATGTATTACTTATAGAGAGTTTTTGTGCATCCTAAAATTCCTCATGTCATTGAGCTTGAGCCTTGCTCTAGGGGAAACACTTGTGAAGGTGTTTTCATTGGTTGGGTKGAAAATYGAGCCTTGTGTGTGGTTTTCCCATGTTGATTGAAGAGTGGGTCTTGGGGCTCTGGAGCACTGTTGGATTAGCACTTGGACTCCATAAAGCTAAATCTTGCATGTATTTTGCTTGCATGTTTTTAATTATGTATTGTTGGTTATCTTGATTTAATTAAATAGTTGTATATGCTTTATGGGATCATGGTGTAGCTCCTTATATTGTATTATTGCTAGATTTTTATGCATGTACTCTGATGGTTTTATATTTGGTTACATTGTTGTATATAATCGTAAAGGATTTTTTTCCCCTAAGGTAACACCTTCATAGGTTGTTAAATGTGTGGTTGTTTGTGTGATCATAAACATTGAGATATGCCATGTTTGACATCTTGGAATAGGTTTCTATGATTGATTGTTAGGTTTTCTTCACTCTATATAGGATGATCCCACATTGCTTGTGATGTTTGGTTCACTCTTTGTGGGACATGTTGTATGGTTGTTTGTGATAATAAACAATGAGAATGTCATGTTCGACATATTGAAATAACTTCTACAAGTTTAAAATATTCTCTCATTTTATGTGCGATCCCACATTGGTTGTTAGGTTTGGTCTATCTCTTTGGGATGATCCCACATTGGTTGTTATGTTTGGTCAATTCCCTATGGGACATGTTGTGTGAGTACATTATGTAAATGGGAGTGTCCACAATGACAATGACCCTGTTACTAATATAATGGTTAATTGATTACAAGATGAATATGTGTGTTGTTCAACATTAAATAATAACATGATAATTGATAGTGGAATATCTCATGTTTAACATTTTTGAATAGCACGGGTCTAAAATCTTCTCTCCTCTCCTCAACAAAGTTAAGACAAATATATATAGAGAGAAAATGTGTCCACTTTTTTAATATCATTTAATTTAATGTTATATACGAAATAACATAAAGCTTTCTCAGCGAAAATTTAGAGCACCTCATTTCATATATATATATATATAGTGACTCGAGATTACATAAGACAAACTATAAGTGAAAATTTCTAAACTAAAATTTGAGATGTAGAAAGAATATAATCATCCTAGATACATCTTAACCTCAAATCTATTAAGCATCAAGGGAGATTAAAAAAACAATTAAGATGCAAATCTCTCGGTACTTAAAAGATCCCAACTTAAGATGGATTTACATTGGGGTGTGTGTGTGTGTGTGCGTGTGTGCGTGCTTGATATCATGTAGCTCATTGTTAATATTGTGGGATGATAAAAAATAGCTAGCAATGATGCCAAACAAAATTGCCTCAAATTCCCCATCTTCAAATAATCGATATGATTTAGTTTTTAGGATATTGTTTTTATGTATATATGCACTTATGAATGAGTATTATTTAGCTCACATTATTTATAATAACTATATTTTTAATTTATATAATATTTTATATTAGACTAACATAGGTTGACATAAACATTATGGATATGGGATGGATGTTATAATCTCTTTAATAACAATTGACTATAAAATGTAATTCTCTTCTCTTAATATAATAACCAACATACTCACATACATAGAAAACTACATGATTACATACTTCATAGTTACATCGTTCACCACATTGGTTGTGAAGTTTTGTCTTCTTTATCTCTCCACAAGCCAAGCCATGTTCTTCAATGTGTGAGTATTGCATACAATGAGTTGAGAGTGTCTCCATATGTATCAAAGTGTTTGATTAAGGAGATTGTTTGCTCTATTTCGTTGTGGAATTTGGTGATATAACCTACTAAAGTTCAATTAACCAAATCCTAATGGACTTCATTAGCCAACTTGGATGTTCGATTCATTGGGTGGCACAAATCTTTGTGTCCTAAGATTCTTCATTTCACTTTTCTAAACATTCAAGATATGGGAATCATTGGTCCAAACACACTCACAAGGATTTGATTAGTGTGAATTTTAGGGCTCTACTTACATCTCGACTAAATGGACCATTATAATTTCATTTTTTACTCACAGTGGTCCCTATTATCCCCACTTTTAGGGATAACTAGGAGATTATGTCTCGAGGCCCACAGGTCCTAGACATGGAGTGCCGAGAGCCAGATCGACTAGAGCATGGCCCTAGAAGGCCCATCTTTTCTCCCGTTCAGCGCCTCCACTTTGTCAGTAGAAACAACATCCATCACCTTCGGCTTGGTCCTGTATCAAAGATGGTTCTTGCTCCATGAGGTAATGAGTCTGGGCATCATGGTATGTGTCACTCTGATCTTCAAAACCTTTGAATATGTGAATTTAATTCCTTTTGTTTATAACAAATGCTTGGATCTTATACTTGTCCACTTGACCATGTCTGGGGGGAATGACAGGATGCCCTAGTAAGCCTGTGCCCATAGGTTTTGGTTAGCCACTGGGGGGATTTCTGAAAAGTCATCATCTGCTCCTTTCATATTACCACCTTTTCATCTTGCTTCCTGCTCATCTACCCCTTTTCACTTGTCTGGGCATTGGGTTGGCCAATCATTTAAGGGTTGTACCTTGCCTTGTGGGAAGAAGGGGCTAAAGGCCCATAAGGCAAAAGCAAGCTAGCAAAAGATAAAAGCCTAAAAAACAAACCTCAAAATGCTTCGCCCAGGGATCCCCGAGAAAGCAGTAAAAGGCTTCTCAGAAAGAAACAAGAGGGACCCATAAAAAATAATAAAACAAGACCTAGTCAGAGGATATGGGGTCTCATCACGAGCCAACCTATTATGTCCATGGGTACCTAGCAGTATGACACTACTAGCAGTTGGTTACCATGCCAGGGTAGTGACTCTTGGTTGCATGGCCAAGAGAAAGGGGGTCTCATCATGAGCCAACCTTCTCATTTTTGTGAAAGTACTTGTGGGTAGTGCTGGCACCACTGGTCACCACGCTGGGGCAGTGTCCTCTGATTAGCCTCCTGAAAGAAAAAATGAATAAAGAAGAAAGAATAAAGGCACGAGTGGGCTTGGAAACAACTGCATCCAGGACAAGTGCAGCTCACTTTCTACAAGGCACCCACAGGTACATTCCCCTGCTTTCACTGCACCCACTGTCAGGACATCCTTTATCCACATCACCCACTTACATGACTTAGATTTATTCTTTTCCAGGAACTTTCCTTTTCCAGTGGGCACTAGCCCAATAGGACGCCATGTTACTTTCCCCAAACTTGTATTGCAGATTTGTATAATGTCTTTGAGCATTTAATTGGGGTAATAGGGGTTTTATGCACATGTTTAATAATATTGATGATGAGATGTGATTGACATTGCTATGATCCTTGTGACTTATGAGCCCAAAGAGGGCATAGTTTTTTATGTGCAGGATCATGCCTGATAGACAGGTACCATGTTGGATAGGTACACATGGGGAGATGATCAATTCAGACCTCCATGGGGCTGAAGAGCCCACCCGATGGATGTTGAGACCCCAACAAGGGGCAAAGACAGGGAAAATCTTTTGTACTAGGGAAGAGCAGAAGAATCCACCAGAGGCAGCTGAGAAGACCTGTACGTAGGGGGGTTGAGCCCTCTCCACAGGAACGTTGGCCTTGGAAGGCCCAGGACGTCACCCAGCAGTATGGATGTTTTGGGAGGCAGCTTTAGCAGTTTTGGCACGTGTGGCAGCATGGAGAAGCCTAAGGAGGGCTAACGTTTCACTCCAAGACGTTGCATTTTCCCTAAAAGTTGATAATGTCACCCTAGGAAGGGGATGTCGTCTCTCTATTGCTTGATTAGGGTTTTGATTTTAAACATTTGATGTAAAACAATATGATTTTGGTATTTTGGCCTTATCGGCCTTTGAATGACCTAAAATGTAATTTAGGTCATTGATACACTATATGTTGAGGGTTTTCACTCTCATTTTATCATCATCTTTCACTCACTCATTAGTGAGGTCTGAAATTTGTGCCACTTTTGGAGTTATTGGTTGAAATTGTGAGGCACACTTCTTGAAGGAAGACTTTTCTTGGCATCTTGGCATTTCTCTTGGTGGAAGGTATTACAACTAGGGTTTTGCTATGTGATTTCTTGGTTAAATGTAAGTGAATTTCTGCAAAAATTCTTGATTGAATGGTTGTAGTGTTGTTTTCTTGCATTTATTATTATAATTTGTTGAATCAAACCCTAGGTGACAAGCACACATTGAAGGTCCTTGTCTCATGTCGCTACCAAGGTTTTAAGCCATTTTATTTGTTGAAGTAAGATAGAGCCTTGCCTTAGCAACACTCTATTATTTCTTTCTACCCTTTTGATTTGTTGAAGAGGATAGAGCCTTTCCATAGCAACACTCCATCCATCTTCTTCTTGCTAGTTGTTTTTCCTTATTTGTTGAGCTAAGAAGGAAAAAACGCACCAAGGCCTAGGTCTCTACACCTTGGTGAGTCGATTTTCCCTAGGGTTTGCCTAGTAAAGCCTTGCTTTAACAACACGTTGCTTACAAACCTTCTTGTCTTAGCTCTTATCAACCATTACTCAAGCTAGTCGTTGCCATTAAGCTAAGGAAGGAGGAGAGAGCACTAAGGCCTAGGTTTTCTACACCAAAGTGAGCCTCTCTCCCTTAGGGTTTCATCCTTGAGGCCTTGCCATAGCAACACCTCAAGGTTTAACTCTCTTGTCCTTAGTTTTACCATTATCACTTAATCCTTCAACTTTTGCATCCTCCTTTTGACTCCATATAYCCTAGGAACGCACTGATATAAGGCCTAGTGTGTTGAGTACTTTGATCTCAAAACAACTTCTAATACTTTGTACAAACCCTAACTTTACTAACCCTAGACTAAGACTAATCTTCTAACCCTATTGTTGTCGTCATCTTATTGTGCTATAAGCACCTTTSTGTAGCTTTCATTTTACTTTTAAAGCAATTGAATGGTTGGTTAAGGCATTATTTATGAAGTGTTGATTTTGTTACATCGAATGCCAAGTTTCTTTAAGCATTTATTGAGAAGTAATATTGTAGTCATTGTTATTGTACAATCGTTAATTTACTTCATCAAATATTATTGCTCAATTGCTTATCATCAGAAAGGTCATTGATTATATGAAGTACTAACCAACAAGCAAGCTTGCACATATATTTTTATTGTTGCTTTGTCTCGGGCATGTACTCTTATTGGTTATTACTTTCAGTTATCTTTATTGGCTATAAGCCGGACTTTCTGATCAGGTGGTGACTTGTGAGGGGGATTATTATCACTTATCCTTGCTAAACCTTTTGCCTTCTCAAAACCCCAGGTCACCGGGGACGTCTCCCCTGGGCCTTAACTCCCTAAATAGAAAGAACCTTCCCATCGAGGTGACAGTGGGTGGGATTGGTTTAGTTACACCAGTTTGACATCTTTTCATCCATCTATTATCCTAACTACAAACTGTGTGATAACAGTCCCTAACCTATGTTATTATTTAATGAATATGATGCTTCCTTAGGAAGGGACCATTATGTGTAGTTTCATTTTTTACTCACAATGGTCCCTAACCTATGTTATTATTTAATGAACATGATGCTTCCTTATGAAGGATCATTTCTCGTGGCTTCACAAATCACCACCTTTGGAACTACTACCCTAGACCCTAAGTTCTTAATAAATAAGTAATGTATAAAATAAACATGATTCATTAGACTTGAAMAATCACCAACTAATTACAACAATATGCATGTTTCCAATGAACTGCATGTTGGGTATGGGAGTTTGGTAACAACTTTAAACATTTCATTTATTGGATTTCCTAATTTAAACAATTTTTCATTTGAATTAGTTCAACGGGTTMGTTCGAGTGGTTGAGAGTTGTGAATAACAAATAGGAGGTCTCAAGGTCAAGTCCCTGGACTAGCTAYCTCTATGTATGTCGGCCCCACTTGATGTCCTTACTAGATAAGTTACAATAGTCTATGCGGCATGCTTTAAACTGGGTGCATTACTTAGAATGAGGTGAAGTGCTTGGGGGTTCCTCGGGGATGTATTTTCCAAGGAACAAAATTCTCATCTAAATTACTAGATTTATATCGATTGAAATTTTAATAAGTTAAACTTCCTTCAAACTTGTATGAATGCTTSAATTTATAAATAACTTTGGAATTTTATTTCAAACACGGTTGTAAAATAAACGACAAATTTATGGATGATATCAYCTTAGATTATCTATAAATAAATTTAGAAATTAATATTTTTAATAACGGAATATATTTTATAAAATGTTAGTTGATGATCTTGCAAAATGTTGGTGGTTGTCCAAACTCTTAATAACCTCATTTGCTATGATTGCAATATGTCTAGATGAAGCAACTACTAGAAGAGTTTCTAATGTACTAATGTCCTAAGTAAGTGATGTCCCTTAAGGAGTAGTTACATCTTGAGGTTAAAATTGCTCATATGTGTCGATGTTATCCAGGTCAAGTGATTTGTAAACTGCCAAGGATATTCCACTAGAACAATTTGCCACAATAGATCTTACAATATTATGAAATATTTTATTATGTTTTTTATTACTTTAGAACTCAAATTTATTATTACTAATGTAGTGCTCAAAATTATGGAAATAATTGAAACTGAAATGAAAGAAAACAAGCAAATGAACACACCATCCACACAAATGAACATGAGATGTGACCTGGAAAACTCAATATGGGAGAAAACCCAACTAGAAGGCGAGGTGTTGGAGGCAGACTAAAGTGTAAAAGAATGGGGGTTTTTGGGAAAGAAAGCATGCAAAAGGGACGCGATAGCTGGAAGGAAGCACAACACACGCGCATGCAAAGAAAACAACAACTGGAAGGAAGAACAACACACACGCATGGGAGAGAGACCTAATGACAGCAGGGTTAGGGTTTTGGTAAGGTATTGTAAATGACTGAAGAGCCCAAAATGTATAAATATAGATACTTAGGTATCATAAGGGGTTCGGTTTTGATTATTGTAGCTATGCATGAGTTGATGCAATATGAAATGTTTTTGTTGTAAGACCTATTTTGTATAAGCTGTTGAGATAGAGAGGACGAGGGAGGGCAGATCTTAAGGGTTAGATCATAGGTTGTGGAGCCTGGTGGGATCTAGTCCGCCTCACATAGTTCTTACCCGATTGAGAAGAGTTGTAAGCGCACGACGTTGTAGATGCAGAGATAATATAATAAAAGAGTTGAGTGCCAAATCTTTGTGGACGTAACCCAGGAGGGGGTGAACCATGGTAAGATCTGTGTTATGTGATGAATGCTTGCATATCCTTATTGTCTGAAGCAGTTATTATTATGTTGAATGAATGAGTTATTATAACGCTTGTTTAGTTTTTGTTGCGATATCGAGGAAATAATTTGTTGGATTTACTGAATAGTTGTGAATAACAATATGTTGCATTTACAAGTCATAATAATGGTTCAATATCTAGCTCGCTTATCTCACACTCAATCCTAGGTTATAAACACCTGAGTCTTATAGCCACCCATTAAAGTTATCTTGGGTGAGACTGCGCAGCACATTCTGTGTGTTGCGTTGCCTTCTGGTTTACCAGGAGGGCCAATAGTTTTAGAGGCTTTGTTGGAAACTCGAACAGACATGAACCCTGGGTCAATAAACTCAGACAATATAAAAGAGAAGTAACCAACAAATGGTTATGTTCTCATTGGAAGGAACAAGAGAGGATTGAGTAGAGGAGACATGTCGAAAATCTGTCGGAGGCAGATCGAGAAGATATTAGGGCAGAGACCAATGAGCCAGTAGAAGGGAATGTTGAGGCCATGGAACCCCACAAAAGTAGAGATCGAAACTTGGCTAAGAACTAAGGAGCTAGAGTTTGCACAGAAAGAAAATAGAAACCCTAGACTAACACCCTGCAAATACCTTGAGAAATACGTGTTTACTGATTTGCATGAAGTCTTTTTCTGCGATTTTCCACATCTATTGCAGGAGTGGATACTAAGGTTGAAGGATAACCACGCAATGAACCAGATTTGACAGCTAGAGTGGACCCCAATACAGATTGAGTAGCTTCAGCAGGTGAACAACAAGTTCACCCATGCAATAGATTTTTGGCTCGATAGTATTGTGGCAGGGTTTATAACAGAGTTTGCAGTCGACACAGCGAAGTCGTACAACGTAGAGGAGCAAGAGTCTCTATGTGGACCTCAAGGAAGGTACATTCGATCGTTGTATACTTCTATTAAGATATTGTTGTATAAAAAAGGAGTACTGACAATGGAATCAAACAACTAAAGTTCCCTGCGTGCATGGGGGAAGGGGGGAAGCACTGACAGGAAGAGGAGAAATGGAAGGAGGAAATGATAAGGGCAAGAAGGAGGAACCCTTGGACCCAACCATGATGGACGATGACCAAATCAAGCAGATCATGGTGACAGCTGGAAAGACGCGTAGCGGAGTACCCTACCAATACAGGGTGAATACCAAGAAGAGAGTTGTAGCTGCGAGGGAAGGCTTGGCGAGTGATGAGGAAGAGGTAGAGGATCTTTGGGCTATGGAGCAGATTGAGGAAATCATGAGCGCAACGTATCAAAGGAAGAATAGAGGTCCAAGAACTAACAGAGAAGGCAACCATCCTATCCATATTAATGTCAGTGTGAAACCCATAAACCCATTTGTGAATAATACAACGAATATAACACCACCATTTCGACAACCAAAGTTCAGAAGCAGTTAGACAGCAGGAAGTACATCTACACAGGGAACAAAAATTGGAGGAGCCAGTTCAGGTAGCACTAGTCAAGTATCTACACCACACAGAGGTAGCAGTTTAGCATTCAGAATGGCAGGACACGATCCCACCATCAGGTTACCAGAATTTCGAAGAGAAGTAGTAGAAGACCCTGAGAAGCATTTGTTCATTTGTGCAAAGATTTTGGAAGCAAAACAGATCACTGATGAAGATACCAAACTTGTGCAACTAGCGATTACGCTAAGAGACCACGCACTAGACTGGTACATGAGTCTAGACACGAATAGTGCCCCCAGGATGACAAAGACACTAGCAGACATTAAGAAGTTACTGATAAACGAGTTCCAAAATTCGAGCTGAGAAGATCAATACATGAATGAGATGATCGAAATAAGATAGAAACCAAGAGAGTTGGTATGGGAGATTGATCAAAGATTCAAGCGATTGAAGGGAAAGTTAAAATATCTCATGACCGATATGCAACATCGACACCTATTTGTCAATTCACTACTCCCACTTAAAATACCCATTGCAACAACTGAAGTTTCAGACGCAGGCAGAGGCTCTACAGGCAGCCCTGCAACTGGAAGAAAACCAGTACCAACAAACAGACCCATCTATTGAAGAGTTGAAGGAGGACTTGAAGAATTTAATGCTTCAACTAAACCAGAATAAGAACAAAGACAAACGAGAAGTTGTTTGGTGTACCACATGCAAGATAGAAGGACACCACAAGAACGAATTTCCTACATTCGCACAGTATATGGCAGTAGGAATGCCAAACCCATTACCAACAGGAGGATTATGGTGTGAAATTGGCAAAAAACCGGGTCACGACCCTTATCACTACACGATGATGCAGAAATACCAGACAGTCCCAAAGAGCTCATATTGCACCTTTTGCAAGTCAGTGGGCCACGATGATAAGGACTGTAGAACTATGGAGCTGATGTAGGAAAGGACGTCAAATGCATATAAGGTGCAGGTCGAAATGATGATTGGGCAAGCCGCACCACAGTTCAATCAAGTTCCAACTCCATACAACACTGCGTAGCAACAATATAACATTGAGCAACAACCATACAATAACGCACATCCACAGTACAACACAGCACAACCTCACTACAATATCGTGCAGTACAATCAGACGCCTCAGTATAACGCACTGAGAGGAGATAGAGCAGGCTACAAAGGTGGAGGACGAACAAGATGAGGTTTCGGACGAGGTAGAGGACCAATGGTGTGTCACAATTGTCAACTACCGAGACATTATGCAAGGGAATGTCCACTGCCACCAACAACTTGTATGTATTGTCTCGCATTGGACCACGATACAGAAGAATGTCCGACACTACTCGTAAAGATCCAGGAAAAGAGAAACCAGAACAACGAGAATGTTTAGTGGATTTCTGCTAAAGTAAGGGATGAAGGACAAAACATTAATATAGTTACTTGTGGAGGAGCTAAAACATGGGACGACACTGTTCGACAAGTGCCAGCACAAGATCATTGGGTGAAAAAGAATGCCGAACCAAGGAAGCAGTTCAACGCACAGAAGGAAAAGGAGATATTTAAGCAAGCCCGACAAGAATTTTAGAAGGAAGATATTGCGACGACTTCAAATGTGCAACAAAGCAAGGAAGCACCTGAATACGAAATGCCTTCGTTATTGGATCATACCAACAAAATACATTCCATGGGACAAGTAAGTACAATCAAAGGCTTTTTGCAATCATGTGTAAAGGTATTAAGTGATTCATCATCTGTGAAAATATTGCAAAACATACTAGAAAAATGTAGCATTGAGACAGAAGGGAAACTAGAACAAAAAATAATCAATCACCTACCCACGAGAAGAAGAACAAGTAGGGAGTTTAGACTCAATGCAAACATTGGAGACTTCAATATGGGAGACATCATATTGGATCTAGGATCTAAAGCTAATGTATTACCAAAGAAGACATGGCAATGCATGGGAGAGCCTACATTAGGATATTCACCTGTTCAATTGAAACTGGAAAACCAACATCGAGTCTTACCAATCGGTAGACTGAAAGGAGTGACAGTCGACCTAGATGGAGTACGCACTAAAGCAGATTTTGAAGTCATTGAAATAGTGGACGCCACAACACTTTACCCGACATTGATTGGTTTGGATTAGGCGTTTGATAACCAAGCCATAATTAGCTTGAAGACTAGGAAAATGACATTTGAGTCAAAATAATATAGGGTCATCGCACCATTAGACCCATCAGAAGGGGAGAGGTTTGTAGAACCTACTTGCCCAGACTTAAAGGAAATCAGATAGTTGTATAGAACAACTGCGCGCGATGAGGATTACGTAAACCAATTGTAGATGGGATACTCAGTTGGCGGAGCATTACTTCATGTGCAACAGGTTCAGATACTGGTTTAGAGAACTGACAACAAAGGCTACATAAAGTATTCATGAGGAGATGTGCAAGAATAGACCGCGCAGTATGATGTGTAGGCACATAAATCATAGAACGACCCAGTTTCCACAGAGTAAACGATTTGGAAAACTTCTTAGCACAGTATGAAGATGAAGTCACATAGAACTAGAGATTGTTAGCACTTAATCTATCACTCAAGGCCACACCTAGAAGATGGTGGGGCGCACACAAAGAGACCATCATAGACTAGTACCAATGTAAGCGGTTACTGCGCATAAGTTTTGACGCAGAACAGAAAAATAACAAACAACAAAATTATGATGGACAAAGAGCACCATCTAAGCACTTGGAGGATGTAGAACATTGTGGAAAATGACACCTCCAGAGGAGTGGCCTCATCATTTTATACACACCCTAGAGGGCATACCAGCGAACTGGTATACATACTAGGAACTACGACATGGATGACAT